>BSBK01010767.1:0-85000 GCA_027943335.1 Chamaecyparis obtusa | reverse complement strand
ATAGCCATACAAAACATCAGCACTCCCTCTTAGCTAGAGAAGATAAAATCCATCAAGGTAATAAATCATTAAATTTGAAAGAGAGAAGATATCACCCCATTGTGATATCAGGAGATATGGTATATGCAAGAATATCAAGTCACATGATGTTCACCATAGCTCATAAATATCCATGGTATGTCTAATGACAATACGTCTCATGATGTCTGCCATATGGATACTAAGTTTACATAGAGACATGTCACTATGTGATATGATTCATAGGGTCCAATTAATATGTAATACTAAGTTCAGAAGGATCCTAATATGATTCATATGGATACTAAGAAATCATATATTACATAATTCTTGATATGAAGTATGACCTAACATGTGATACCAAGATTTACATATCACCTAACATGTGATACCTAGTTTTCAATATCACCTAACATGTGATATGAGGAGTCACCTAATATGTGATACCCAGTTTTCAATATCACCTGACATGTGATATGAGGAGTCACCTAACATGTGATTGTATCATCTTATAAAATGCATTTTATATTTGCATTTACATTTTATTCAAATGTAAAGGGGGAAATATGAGACCTATTCTCAAACCCAAATTCCCCAATGAAGAGATTCGATTTGATCAACCTAGAGGTTAATACACAATCAAATCAATTTATGGGTAATATGGAAAAGAAAGTAAATCTAATATTTCCCTTTTTATGGAATGGATATGTTTAGAATATAGAATAATTGAAATACAAGTACTAACCTCAAAATAGGGCAGATCTAGAAAATGTTGAATTTTGATGTCTGTGTGTACTTTTTGGAAAATCTGAAACTTGTCTTGGATTGGAAAAGCTGAGACAAAGAAAACCTAGAAATCTTTCCTCAAGATGGCTCAGCTCGAGTTTGACCCTCATAAAAGGTCAAATACCACATTCTTTATTTGAAGTCTGATTTGAATTATGTTCGCAGATCCTGGAAGATGGCCGAAAAGAGTATCCAAATTCAGTCTCAGATCTGAAACTCCACACCTGTACCTACAAGAAAATGGGGGTTTTTTTTGTATGGGGAGTTTACCTTGGTCAAACCCCAATTTAGGAATTAACCTTGAAATTGAATTGAAATGTATTGTGCATAAACAAAGTAATTGAAACAAATCACCTGGCTTATGTTAAAGTCCTTTTAGAGGATTTGAATCCTCAAATCCACAAGTAGGAATGCTTCAATGAATGTAGGATGTCTCCAATCAATGGTATTTGATCTTCAACACCAATCTTGACTTGATCTTTGCATATGAGAAGGCTTGAATGAATGAAGAAGGATGGATCATCAAAGGGGGCTCCAAAGAGATTGAATCCTTCAATAGCTAACAATGGATCTCCTTGATGGATGAATGCTTGAACACTTGAATGCTTGAATTCACTTGCTTGCACGTAAGAGCTTGCTCATGAAATTGCTTGAGTGCAGATGTGAAAACTTGAGATATGAAAATGAGAGAGGAAGGCCTCCTTTTTAGTGATCTAGGGCACACTCCTCTAGATGGGCCACCTTGGAGAATTAAATCTCAATTAGGTCCTCACCTTTAGAAAATATACCTAAATTAAATGTAATTAAAGGATTTACCATCCCGAAACCCGAAATGGCTAACCCAGAAGCGGGAAAATAAATCTCCCGAAAGGTCGAAGCTCGGAGATTCTAGAATTTGAAATTTTGGAGAAAGGGGTCAAAGTCGACATTGACCCTGACCTAGTTAGGGTCGACCTAAGACATTGACCTTTTTCTTAGGTTGACTCAAAACTAAATTAGGAGGTCCCAGGGATGCCCAAAAACCTAGAAATGATGCCAGAATAGGATAGAATGTCAGGAATAGACATAAAATCCTATGATTACTGAAATGAAGGCTAAGAGGATCCATTTCTAAATCCTACCTAGAAAATAGAGGTATGGAAGAAGGAAATTCAGGAGAATCCTTAAGATCCTAACCTTAATTTCACTTAGAATAAAGAAATCAAGTGTGGGGAAGAAGTGGAAAATGGGGAGAAAATCCAAATACATGCAAAGACCCAATCAAGGTGCTTAACATGACCCCAAACCACCTACTCGGAGGGCTAAACACTCTTATCATGGAAGTGCTTCCATTTTAAGATGATACATTAAGCCCCCAAAATGTAAAGGATAAAATATGGATGGGGTCCTAGAACAATGGTTTGCACATAAAAGAGACCCCAAAACCAATATTTTATACTTACATTTGAATTGTATTGATATAAAAAGTAAGTATAGATGACTAATGTTGAAATGAAGAGATAAAAGTACTTACCTCAGAAAAAGAACCTGCTGAAAATTGTATCAAATAGTCTCAGAAACTATTGATTTTCTCGATTTTGAACCGAAACTGCGAGATCTGCAAAACCCAAAAATCTTTTCTCCAAATTCACACAAGTCAACTTTGACCTTTTAAAAGGTCAAAGACCACATTATTTATTTGAAGTCTGATTCTGATTCTGTTCACAGATCTTGAAAGTTGGCCGAAAAGGGTATCCAAATTTGCTCTCAAATCCAAAACTCCACACCTGTACCTACAAGAAAAAATAGAAATGAATCTAATAATGAAGCTATGCAATTCAATAAATATGCTAATGTATTTGGAATGTAATCAAATATATTGATATGAAAGCTTGAACATAACATCATCAAACCTCCATGATTGTATGCTTGAAATCTACCTTGAGGAAACAATGATATGGATCTTGAAGATGAACAAAGGATCTTGAAGGAAGATCACACCACCATGGTGGCTAGATCTAGGGTTTGAATGATAGATCTTGAATGCTTGAGCCAAATCCCTTCAATATCTTGAATGCTTGAATCCTTGATCTTCAATGGAGAACTTGGATGGAGAATAAGACTTGAATGCTTGAATGGAATGCTTGCTTGATCACCTTGAGAGCTTGAGTGTGGATGGGATGAGAAAACTTGATTGCTTGATGTGAAAATGAGAGAGGAAGGCCTCCTTTTATAGTGATCTAGGGCACACTCCTCTAGATGGGCCACCTTGGAGAATTAAATCCCAATTAGGTCCTCACCTTTAGAAAATATACCTAGATTAAATGCAATTAAAGGATTTACCATCCCGAAACCCAAAATGGTCGACCCAGAAGTGGGAAAATAAATCTCCCGAAAGCTCGAAGCCTAGAGATTTTGGAATTTGAAATTTTGGAGAAAGGGGTCAAAGTCAACATTGACCCTAACCTAGTTAGGGTTGATCTAAGACATTGACCTTTTTCTTAGGTTGACTCAAAACTAAATTAAGAGGTCCCAGGGATGCCCAGAAACCTAGAAATGATGCCAGAATAGGAAAAAATGTCAGGAATAGACATAAAATCCTATGATTACTGAAATGAAGGCCAGGAGAATCCATTTCTAAATCCTACCTAGAAAATAGAGCCATGGAAGAGGGAAATTCAAGAGAATCCTTAAGATCCTAACCCTAATTTCACCTAGAATGAAGCAGAAAAGAAGTGGAAAGCGGGGAGAAAGCTAGATCAAAGCAAAGACCAATTCAAGGCATCCAATATGACCCCAAACCACTTACTCGAAGGACTAAACACTCTGAACATGGAAGTGCTTCCATTTTAAGATGATACATTAAGCCCCCACTTTAGCAAGAGTATGGATTCGATGCAAACTCTTGGTAAAGGAGAAGAAAGAGAAGATCCAAGTGGATTCACAAAGAGATAAACAACACTTAGCTAAGGGCATGAGACCCCAAACTAAGGATTCTAACTCAACATACACGCATGAGGGTGTGAAACAATAAAACCAAAAGAACAAGGGTTAACACTAAACAACCCAAATCAATTAGCATAAGAAACCTTGCTAAGAAATATTCCTCATACTAATATCCTATTTGGAAAACTATCATAAAACCATAAATGTTTACATAAGAAAGACAAGAGCAACACTATAAATAACATAGCTTCATGATCTTGTCCTACTAGCATGAAAGCATAAAAGAAAGGAAGGAGAAAGTGATTACCTTGCCTAGTAAGATGCCCACCTTACTATGAATCACCCTGGAGGGAGAGCCCAACAGGTTCACCCATAAACTGTGCTTGTAATTGTAATGCATCTTCTAATGACTTCTAGAATATTCATAGATCCATCTTCTTGTATCACTATGAATATGAAATGTGTGTCTCCTCAGGATTTAGCAATGTATGTGTGTTACCTTTGGAAGATTTAGCATATAGGTGCATGTCTTTTTAGGATTTAGCAACTTATGTGCATTACCTTCCAAGATTTAGCATATTTGAAACTGAAAATGTCTATCCCTTCAGGATTTAGCAACTTATGTGCATTACCTTCAGAGGATTTAGCATATTGAAAAATTTGAAAAATGCGTGTCTCCTTAGGATTTAGCAACTTATGTGCGTTACCTTCGGAAGATTTAGCATATGGATGCATGTCTTTTCAAGATTTAGCAACTTATGTGCATTACCTTCCAAGATTTAGCATGTAAAAATAAAAAACTATAGTACAAGGGAGGCCCTATATATGCCCCCATCCTTAAGATGGAAAAAACATACTATTTTGTCATGTTAAGGAAAGAAAAGAATGAGGATAAAGCCTTCTTCAGAATCAAGACAATATCCATAGGCAACACGTAGTCCAAGCCAAGAAGGTCATAGCTCCTATGAGGCCGTGGAAGGGATGAATGTAAAGAGATATCATGCAAGAAGTGAAAAGAAAGTAACCCTTATGAGGGATAGCACACTGTTTAGTTTCTAGGGTGAGAGATATATCAACCATGGAAACCCAATGTCAAACAATAAAATAGGTTATGATCAAGGATAAAGACCCTCAATGCAAACCAAAATTTTCATGTATGATTGAATATCACATAATAGATAAATACTGCTTACCCAAGGAAAGAGGTGAATCCTGGAAAGATAGAAGGAGATGAAATCCTTGCCCCCCAACGTAGGACAAAGATGAAAGAGGATACCTACTTCACAAGGCAAGGAGATATCCTATTTACAACAATGTATACCATATTCTTAATGAGGGATATTGAACCCTACATCCAAGAGTACAGATAATCATGAAAAGGATATGTCACTCATGGAAAAGGATCCTCAAATGAAAGAGATCTTATCAACAAGACCCCCACCAAAGAGGAGTGCTTTAGATAAAATATCAACTTTCAAAAAGGAGGGAACAAAGATTCAATCACCAAGCCTCCTACAAGGAAGAGGCAGAGGAATCTTTGAAATGAGGGAAACATCTCTAACACCAAAGCAAGGGTAAGAGTTTATAAAGAGTATAATTTGCAACATAGAGAAGAGGTGACGACCTAGGACAACAACTTCTCATATAAGAATATTATCCATAGTCAAAACATCTATCAATATGATGAAATAATATTGCAATATAAACAAATACCACTAAGCTAAGGAAAGCCATTCCCTAGACAAAGAGAAAAGAAAGAGGTACCTTCTCCCCCAGAGATAGAGACAAGGGATACCTTTGAAAAACAAATGTCTTAGAAAAGATATCTTGAGAAGAAAGGATAGATTCTATGGATGATTACAAACATAATGCAAATCCATAGAAAAAGAGAAGAGAAAGAATACCAATTAAGCCTTGATAAAAGACCTAATGGATCCTAGGAGACTAGATGAAGATGCACCTCTTGCCCCCTAGTCATGAGACAAGAGGTGAAGAAAATTTATATTATATCTAAAGGAGGGGAATCCCCTATATCAAAATTATGAAGAAATTGTAAGACTACACGAGAGTGAGATATAATTCCTAAAGCAGCTCTTTCTCTAACATATGCCTTGAAATGTTTACAATTAGCCAGTAAGTGTTTGTTACTGTAATGAAAAGGAAATTTATATTTGTATAGAGCATCTATCGGCATAGGTTTAAAGATTTCTTTCTTAGAATTCATTAGCTCAACATATACCTTTTAGCAATTTCTTGTCGAGTATTAGGGTTATCTAATATAGGTGTAGGAAAAAGAGGAGGATGATGTTTAGCATCACCTACCTTAACTTGAGATTTTGAACACCCAACACCATACATATTTGGTTTAGGGGGTAGTTGAACAAGAAACCTAATACAATGCTCATTAACTCCTAGCCCTAAACCTTTATAACCTTGTTTAGTCACCATATGATATCCAGTAGTATACATATTATGTAAAGCTTCTACAAGAGGTGATTGTTTATCATGTTCATGAGTAAAGGTTGTATAAGGTGGTATAGTAGGTTTGGTAGAAGTGTCTATACCCTTTCCTTTAATATCATCCTGAATAAGAGGAGAAGGTAAATCAAAGAAATCTTGCACATCCGCATCCTGAATGATAGCTTGAATCCCATCATAAGTATGGGTAGAGCGAGGATTAACAGATGGAGAATTAGGTATCAGAATAGGAAGATTAGGATTGATAGGATTAGGATTAGGATTGATAGGATGAGGATTAGGAAGATTAGGAGGTGATGTGTCATCTACCCAATTCTTCACATAATCCAAAAGATGAATAAGGCTACTACATAAATCCCTAAGAAAAGTTTTAAATGTAGGTAGAGTAGTGTCGGTTAACTTTACAAAAGCATACGCAAGAGCAAAGTGAAGGGTCATCAACATAATGAAGTGAATAATACTCTCATAAACCTCATAGGTATTATAAAGAGATGCTAAAAGAAGAGTAATAAAGAACATAAACATGCACCAAAACATCTTAACAATCGCCATAAAATATTTTTATAGTTTTATTGACTATATAGATTTTTATGTTTTTTTTGGATTTTTGAATTTTGAAATGCAAGTGCACCAAAATGTAAAGGATAAAATATGGATGGGGTCCTAGAACAATGGTTTGTGCATAAAAGAGACCCCAAAACCAATATTTTATACTTACATTTGAATTGTATTGATATAAAAAGTAAGTATAGATGACTAAAGTTGAAATGAAGAGATAAAAGTACTTACCTCCGAAAAAGAACTTGCTGAAAACCCTGTCAAATAGTCTAAAAAACTATTGATTTTCATGATGTTGAATTGAAACTGCGAGATCTCCAAAACCCAAAAATCTTTTCTCCAAATTCACACAGGTCGAATTTGACCTTTTAAAAGGTCAAAGACCACATTATTTATTTGAAGTCCGATTCTGATTTTGTTCGCAGATCCTGGAAGTTGGCCGAAAAAGGTATCCAAATTTGCTCTCAGATCTGAAACTCCACACCTGTACCTACAAGAAAAATAGTTTTGTTGTTTGTTTGGGGGGGTTTGCCTTGGTCAAACCCCAGTTTGGAATCAATCTTAATATTGAAATTGAAATGGAGAATGCTAGCAAGTAGTAGAAATGAATCTAATAATGAAGCTATACAATTCAATAGATATGCTAATGTATTCACCTATCATGTGATTTATTTCACCTCGAGTAGTGGTTGTCCGGTAGCTAAGCTGTGTCTCAGAGACTCCAGGCGTGTCAGTCGCAGCTCTTCTCTTCTCGGCATCATGATTTCTTGTTTCAAATCTACAAATGGTAAGAATGAGTAAGTATTACTATTCATCTATTTTATAAGTTCAAATAAGGGTTTTCTTAGGGTAAAAACTCAAAATTTCTTTCTTATGCATTTAGACAGACATCCACTCTTTTTATCATAACTTGAATTTGGTAACTCCGTTCTCAGTGCCGTCAGTGGCGTTGGAATCATGATTTAGATACTTAACTCCTTGAACTAGTTTAGGAAGGTTAGGAATCCTTATAATTGGTTTAGGAAAGGCTTTTTCAACACTCTATATATCCTGTATATAGAGTTTTTCTTATCACCTTGTTTCACCCTTCTGAAGTAGAAAGCCGAAACAGGGGGGCATAAGGGGCTCTATACATTTATCAAATTATCATATAGTAAGCTTTAGTTGATTTATAGATTTTCATTAACCTTGTGTGTTGCATGTTCTAATAGTTTTCTGCAGGATCTTTACATCGAGGACTTGGCTATATCCTTTTTATTTACTATGATGTTTTCTTACTTTAGCTTGCATATTCATGTAGTGTCATAACTAAGCTAAAGTGGGGGCTAAATGTATCATCTTAAAATGGAATCACTTCCATCTTGATAGGTTTAGCGCCCTTTTTTAATACATTT
This sequence comes from Chamaecyparis obtusa, assembly GCA_027943335.1. Taxonomy (NCBI): domain Eukaryota; kingdom Viridiplantae; phylum Streptophyta; class Pinopsida; order Cupressales; family Cupressaceae; genus Chamaecyparis; species Chamaecyparis obtusa. Next base: position 76,841 of record BSBK01010767.1, on the reverse strand, counting down.
ATCATGATAGACATGCATTTAGGATGCATTATGCACTTGATTTCTTCATTCTAGGTGAAATTAGGGTTAGGATCTTAAGGATTCTCCTGAATTTCCCTCTTCCATAACTCTATTTTCTAGGTAGGATTTAGAAATGGATCCTCCTGGCCTTCATTTTAGTAATCATAGGATTTTATGTCTATTCCTGACATTTTGTCCTATTCTGGCATCATTTTTAGGTTTCTAGGCATCCCTGGGACCTGTGCACTTAATTCTGGGTCAACCTGGGAAAAAGGTCAATGTCTTAGGTCAACCTTGACTAGGTCAGGGTCAATGTCAACTTTGACCCCTTTCTCTAAATTTTCTAGATCCTTAATTTCCAGGCTTCGGACTTTCGGGAAATTTATTTTCCTGCCTCCGAGTTGGCCATTTCGGTTTCAGGATGGTAAATCGTTTAATTACATTTAATCTAGGTATATTTTCTAAAGGTGAGGACCTAATTGAGATTTAATTCTCCAAGGTGGCCCATCTAGAGGAGTGTGCCCTAGATCACTATAAAAGGAGGCCTTCCTCTCTCATTTACACATAAAGTTTTCATATCTCATCTCAAGCAATTGCAAGCTCTCAAGTGCAAGCAAGAATTCAAGCAAGGAAGGAATAGTGAAGATGCAAGTTAGCAAGAGGAAGATATAGAAGATCAAGCCATTGTTGACATCAAGCATCTTTTTAGACTCATAATTGGAGCAAGAGAGATCCTTTCTTCCTTGATCCACCATTATCAACTTTCAAGCATTCAAAGATTCAATCATGGAGTAGAAATTACGGATTGTGAGTTTGGTAGAATTACTTTAGCCTTGGGGGCTTGGTATGCTTTTCTATCTCATTCAAATCTATGCATTGTTATTTCATACACATTCATGCTAGGGTTTTGATCTAGAGGATTAGATCTTGGCATTACACTTTCAATACATACACACACACATTCCATTTCAATCGACTATTCGTGGAGGTGGAGACCACCAAAATGGGGGTTTGACTAAGGAAAAACCCTATATAGCGACCCCAAAACTCCCCTTTTTAGATATCTATAGTTGTTGTTTTGAGGATCAGAAGACAAATTTGAGTACCCTTTTCATCGAACTTATGGGATCTGCGAACATAATTTGAATCAGACTTCAAATAAAGAATGTGGTATTTGACCTTTTATGAGGGTCAAACCCGAGCTGAGCCATCTCCATGAAAGATTTTTGGGTTTTCTTCATCTCAGCATTTCCAATCTAGGATAGGTTTCAGATTTTTCTAAAAGTGTGTACATACTTTAGAAAATAAGTATTTATGAATCAATTTCATGATGAGGTATGTATCTTGACCTAATTGATTTTCAAGTATTTTCAAATTTACTTATGTTATTCCAATTCAAATCCAATTTCAAATGAATATGTGTTGAATGTTAGGTATATTACTATGTTTCCATTTTCACCATATGTAGTGATACCCAGTTTTCAATATCACCTGATATGTGATATGAGGAATCACCTAACATGTGATACCCAATTTTACATATCACCTAACATGTGATATAAGGAATCACCTGACATGTGATACCCAATTTTCATACCACCTTGATATGAGGAATCACCTTAGATTGTGATACCTAATTTTCATACCACCTTGATATGAGGAATCACCTTAGATCATGATACCTAATTTTCATATCACCTCGATATGAGGAATCACCTTAGATCATGATACCTAATTTTCATATCACCTCAGTGTGATACAAGAATATAGTAAATAAGAACATTGCATTCCATTTACATATAACCCTATTATGGTATGTGCACAGATATAACTGTCTACCATAACAAATCTTTATTACAAGATCGTCACCTTGTAACATCAAATACAAGTGTTCATTGTCAAGAAGTCATCACCTTTCTCCAATGTTCAAAGGAGGGCCCATACGTCCTGGAGTCACACACGTGAAATCCACCTTGACTCATGTTAGAGGGTGGATCCATCATGTCTCATCCCAAAGGGTGGAAACAAGGGCTTTCACCTTAGACTTCTCTCTCAAGGAGAAGAATGCAATAACATACAATATAATAGATGAAACTCCTTTTCATCTAAGGCTTCATTTTTCAACATACCAAGTTCATCTCGAAGTTACACAACCTTACCTCTAGCAAGAAACTTGGTGAGAATATCAGCCATATGTTCTGTAGGGATAATGTACCTTGAATAGTATACTTATGCACTATATCTCTTATATAGTTTGCATCACTCTAGGTGAACCCCAAGTTATGTAGGGGATAGCATAAAAGCATTTTAGCTAGCACACATGAGACTCAATCTCATGATCATAGACTTTTGGATGCTTCCTTTAAGGTCTTGTAACAACCTCCTCACCTCCTCATCCAAGGTTATTTTAGATGAACTATTATACTCCCTCTGAATCTAATATCAACCTTCTACAAGCAAGTCGTGTCTTTGTTCTTTAGTCTGCATTACACTCTTTTCTTGAATTCCCAACCATTTATCTAGGAATGTCATGATCTAGATATCTGCATAACAGTCTTCTAGTTCACATATATGGAATTTCATCATTTTAATCACAATTCTTTTCCCCTTTTATAGTTTCCTGGTCACTAGGGAAACCATCTCAATATGGTTTACTCCCTCTGTATCAATATGACCAAGATCATTGGAAATCAAATAAGGCATATCCTCTAGATGTTGTACTGACTCCCTTTAAATCAAGATCCTCAGATGTCACAGATGCAAGTCCTCTAGTTGCTCCCTCTCAAGCTCAAGTTCGTGCTCCAACTTGACATTGTCAGACTCCCTCTGAATTTGATATCAACTCTCAACTCAATTTCTTTTCCTACAAGCACATCCTAAGAGGGAAAGGAAAAGATCAAGCCAAATAGATCTTATAGTATGTACATAGAAATACAAATAAGAGCTTAGAAATACAATTCTTAGAAATTGAACTCAAAAAATACTAATCTCATATAGCTAAAGGATATTCTTCAACTACTCCCACTATAATGTCACAACTAAATATGAACAGTCACTTCTAATCCTCACATTTCAGATTTGGCAGAGTATCATGAAGGAGGTATTGAAGATGAGGTTACAACAGCACATTGGATTATTCCAGCAACTAGTTCAGATATCAAGGAAACTAAAGACATACTGGATAGTCATGTTGGCAGAAGCACAAGGAATAGGACATATGAAGAGTATTTGGTCAAATGGAAAGGATGACCTATTGAAGATTCATCATGGCTAACAAAGGAGGAGGTTAACCATCTTGGTTTTCCTCTGCACACCTGAGTCATGATGGGGTCACTTCTCAAATTACCCCAGGTGTCTGATGCAGGAGCATCCTGGGTGTAAGAGCAATCTTGCATCACCCAAAAATATTTCTATTTTTGTATTCAATAAGGGCTATCTTGTGTAGAGCTGCTATTTATGGAAACTTGCTATTTTTAGTAAGTTGGTCTTACGATCTCAGAATGTTTTGATTTTACATGTGGAGGTTCATCTTAGTCATATCGGCATGCCAGCAAAGTTTCATGGTTAGATCAGGTCTAGTTTTGAAGATATTAAAGATTTTTGGTATTGGCAGCAGGGTACAGAAACTTTGAACTCAGTTTTGAAGGCTTTAGAGGCCTCAGATGAGGTCAAAAAGTTGGGTGACAAGCACTTGCATGAGTCAATCCTGTAGAGCGCTTCGTGGCCTTTCTGAAATGGGGTTATAATAGTTAATCAGGTCAACTGGTGATGACTTGTGGTCTCCAGAAGTCGGGTCACCTGAATTGGTGGAAAATAATTTTCCTTCAAAATTTTTGTTCGGGTTTCGAAAGTTATTTTGAGCCGACTTTGATGTAATAAATTGAAAAATAAAATAATTCTAAGTTTGGTCAGCCCTTAGGGCTAAATTTCTAGAACATTCTCGGGCGGTGGAAAATGCCTATATAAAGAAGGTCCGTAGTGTTGTCTAGGGCAGTTCTAGGTAGTAGATCTGGGTATTGATTTGAGGCTTTATCTTACATAATATTGTAAGGGAATGCCCATGTGGCTTTGCATATTGTAATTCTGAAAGTTTGTAATTCCACATTTGTGGAGATAATAAGAAGCCAATTTTCTGTTCTTGCATATTGTTGTTGTTTCTCTATTTTGGTTATGTGTTTGTGGTATTAAGGGGAGCACCCTTCATCAAGTGGTATCAGAGCCAAGTTTTTCTGAGTGTGTAAATAGATCACCGACTGTGCGGCAGTTTGCACCAAGACCGTGGTTAGGGTTTCAGCGTGCATCATGAAAATGCCTCCACAAAGGGAATGTGGTAGAAGAGTTAGTGTTGTAACACCTGAGGTTAGAGCGCTCCAGAGACAAGTGCAAGCATTGCAAGAGGAGATTTGCAGAGGAATGAATCTTAATGTCAGAGATGAAAGTGAGGATGAAGCCAAAGAAGAAGATCAAGAAGGAGAAGTCAAAGTTGTGAACCAGGAGGAAGAAAGACTTTTTCGTGCCATTTCCAAGATCAGAAAAAGACGTAAGATTGAGGTTCCTACATTTTCAAGAAATCTTAACCTAGAGGAGTTGATCGACTGGATCAATGAATGTGAAGAATATTTTGAGTATGAAGATATTGAGGATCCTGATAGGGTCAAATTTGCGAAGGCTAGACTGAAAGGTCATGCGAAGATCTGGTGGCAAGAGATTCAATTGGAGCAAAATAGAAGAGGGAAATATAAAATCACAAGATGGGATCGAATGGTGGATAAATTGAAGTGGCGGTTCATTCCTGTTGATTATGAACTTGACCTACTAAAGAAGATGCAAAGTTTGAAGCAGGTAGAAAGATCTGTTCAAGAGTATACAGAGGAGTTCTATTGAATCCTCATCAGAACAAGCCATGCAGAAGTTGATAAGGAGAAATTTTCCCATTACCTTAATGGGTTAAGGCTAAGCATTCAGGAGGAGCTAAATCTAGTTTGAATGAATAGTATTGAAGAGGCATGCCAGTTTGCCCTAAAAGTAGAGGAAAAGCCGAACAAGAAGTTTGAAAGTAGAAAAAATGGAAGAGGTCACGGTGGACGATCTGGTGGATGGTCATATGGAGGCCGAAATGAAGATCTGAAAAAGAAAGAGGAGGCTAGTAGCAGTCAAAATCAGAGAGGAAACAATTCCAATCATTTCCAAGATCAGAACAATAGAGATCAGAGAGGAAGAGGAAGAGGACAAGGTTCAGGAAGAGGAGGCTTCCATGGAACATGTTTTCACTGTGGAGAAGAAGGTCATAGGGAATTTGAATGTCCTCAATGCCAAGGAAGGATGGATAGGAGGAATGAAGGCCATGCCAGAGTGGCACATGTAGATGAAGATGCTAGATCCTCAAATTCTGAAGATGCTAAAAGAGGAGAAACATTGATTAACAGAAGAGTCCTGCTGAGTGGTGAGAATGAACCTGAACAAAGGAGGATCCTATTTTGCACTAGATGCAAGTGTGAGGTTAAATGCTATGATGTGATTATTGATAGTGGAAGCACTAAAAATTTGGTGTTAGAAGAGATGGTGACAAAGTTGAAGCTCAAGAGATAAAAACACCCACATCCATATCAGATTGCCTGGGTGTAGGATGACCACAAGGTCATGGTCAGTGAATAGTGCCTAGTAAAGTTCAAGATTGGTAGGTACCATGATGAGGTACTATGTGATATCATACCTATGGATGCATGTCACATGTTGTTGGGTAGACTGTGGTAGTTTGATAGATGTGTTGTACATGATGGTCATGCGAATACCTATTCCCTGACAAAGGATGGAGTGCGACATAAGCTAAATCCATTGAAAGAGACCGAAGAAAAGGTATGTGGTAATGGAAGAATAACTTTTGTTGATGGAAGAAAATTCCTAGATGGTATGAGGCATGAGCATGTGTGTTTTACTTTAATTCCAAAAGTTGGTAAAGAGGAAGTAGAGGATGTACCTGTAGAGGTTGCAGATTTGTTGAATGAGTTTCAGGATATTGTATCTAATAATGTACTTGATGGATTACCACCGGTAAGAAAGATCAGTCATCAGATGGATTTGATTCCAGGAGCTAGTTTTCCAAACAAGGTAGCACATAGAGTGACACCAACAGAAAGTGATGAGTTGAACAGACAAGTACATGAGTTATTGTAGAAGGGGTTGATTCAAGAGAGTCCGAGTCCCTGTGTTGTACCAGTAGTATTATCACCAAAGAAGAATAGAGAATGGAGGATGTGTATAGATTCTAGAGCAATAAATAAGATCACAATCAAGTATAGGTTTCCATTACCATGAATGGATGATATTATGGATTGTTTGAGTGGAGCTGTGTATTTCTCAAAGATAGATCTGAAGAGTGGATATCACCAGATTTGGATCAGAGAAGGAGATGAATGGAATACTGCCTTCAAGACAAAGGAAGGACTATATGATTGGTTAGTCATGCCTTTTGGGCTAACCAATGCACCGAGCACTTTCATGCGGCTCATGAACGAGGTTCTGAAAGAATTTCTAGGTAATTTTGTCATTGTCTACCTAGATGATATTTTGATCTTTAGCAAGACATTGGAGGAACATATAATGCATATTCATATGGTGTTTGAGAAGTTGAGAGATGAGAAATTGTTGATTAATTTGAAGAAGTGTAGTTTTGTGAAGAAAGAGTTAGTGTATTTGGGATTTGTAGTTTCAACAGAAGGTCTAAAAATGGACCCAAAGAAGGTGCAGGCTATCCTTGAATGGCCTACTCCAAGGAGTGCTACCGAGGTAAGATCTTTTCATGGTCTAGCTAGTTTTTACAGAAATTTTATCAAAAAATTTAGCAGTATTTTTGGTCCCTTGACTAAAACAATGAGAGGGGATAGAAAAGAGTTTAAGTGGACTAATGGGGCAGAAAAGAGTTTTCAATTGTTGAAACAAAAAGTTATAGAACAACCTATTTTAGCACTTCTAGATTTTAATAAGGTGTTTTAAGTAGATTGTGATGCTAGTGGTACTGCAATAGGAGCTGTTATGAGCAAAGAAGGAAAACCTATTGCTTATTTTAGTGAGAAGTTAAATGATGCCAAGAGAAAGTATTTTGTTTATGATCAAGAATTTTATGCTATAGTTCAGACATTGAAGAAGTGGAGACACTATCTACTTCCTAAGGAGTTTGTTTTGTATACTGATCATCAAGCTTTGCAATATTTGAATAGTCAAGAAAAGTTGAATCAAAGACATTTGAAATAGGTTGAGTTTTGCAGAGTTATACATTTGTTTTGAAACACAGAAGTGGAAAGTCTAATAGGGTTGCAGATGCACTTAGTAGAAGGAAACTATTGCTAACAGAGATGCATATTGAGGTGTTTGGGTTCAAGGAACTCAAGAATTTGTATGCAAGGGATCCTGATTTTGGTGAAGCTTGGAAAGCTTGTAAAGAACCTGTTACTCTAGGTAGGATGAAGTGGCTAGATTTCATCATTCAGGATGATATGCTATTCAAAGGGAGTCAGTTGTGCATTCCAAGAAGTTCTATGAGGGAGAATCTCATCAAGGAGAAGCATAGCAGAGGATTGGCTGGACGTTTGAGTCATGATAAAACCCTTGATTTGGTTAGTGAGAATTATTATTGGCCACAGTTGTAGAAAGATGTCAAGAATTTTGTACGGAGTTGTAGAGTATGTTAGATGGAAAAAGGAGTGAAGCAGAATATAGGGCTGTATCAGCCATTACCTGTACTAGAGAAGCCTTGGGAGGATATCATTATGGACTTTGTTCTTGGTTTACCGAGGACACAGCGGGGACATGATTCAATTTTTGTGATAGTTGACAGATTTTCAAAGATGACACATTTTATTCCCTGCAAAAAGACTAATGATGTTGTTCATGTAGTATAATTGTTTTGCAGAGAAGTAGTGAGACTACATGGTTTTCCAAAAAGTATAGTTTCAGATAGGGACACTAAGTTCATTGGATATTTTTGGCGTACATTGTGGAAGAAGTTGAAGATAGATTTGAAGTTTAGCTCATCACATCATCCATAGACTGATGGATAGACAGAGGTGGTGAATAGGAGTTTGGGAAATTTGTTGAGATGTTTAGTTGGAGATAAGCCAACAGGATGGGATTTGATTTTACCATAGGTAGAATTTGCATACAATAATTCTGTCAACAGGAGCACTGGTAAATCACCATTCCAGATTGTATATGGGAGTAGTCCCAGAAATGCATCTGAGTTGAGAAAGATAGATAAAGGAGAAATAAGTAGTGCTGAAGCTGAAGATTTTGCAGAACATTTGAAGAACATCCATGAGGAGGTGAGGAAGCATATTACCAAGATGAATGCGCAGTATAAGGCTAAGTCAAATGAGAAAAGGAGGCATAAGGAATTTCAGGTTGGAGATGAAGTCATGGTTCATTTGTGAAAGGAGTGATTTTTGATTGGTACATATAACAAGTTGAAAATGAAGAAGTTTGGGCCATGTAGGATACTGAAGAAGCATGATTCAGGAAATGCATATGAGGTAGAATTGCCTACTGAACTTAATATTTCACCACTGTTTAACATTTTAGATTTGACAGAGTATCATGAAGGAGGTATTGAAGATGAGATTACAACAACACATTGGAGTATTCCAGCAACTAGTTCAGATATCAAGGAGATTGAAGACATACCGAATAGTCATGTTGGCAGAAGCACAAGGAATATGACATATGAAGAGTATTTGGTCAAATGGAAAGGATGACCTATTGAAGATTCATCATGGCTAACAAAGGAGGAGGTTAACCATCTTGGTTTTCCTCTGCACACCTGAGTTGTGACAGGGTCACTTCTCAAATTACCCCGGGTGTCTGATGCAGGAGCATCCTGGGTGTAAGAGCAATCTTGCATCACCCAAAAATATTTCTATTTTTGTATTCAATAAGGGCTATCTTGTGCAGAGCTGCTATTTATGGAAACTTGCTATTTTTAGTAAGTTGGTCTTATGATCTCAGAATGTTTTGATTTTACATGTGGAGGTTCATCTCAGTCATATCGGCCTGCCAGCAATCAGGTCTAGTTTTGAAGATATTGAAGATTTTCGGTATTAGCAATAGGGTACAAAAACTTTGAACTCAAATTTGAAGGCTTTAGAGGCCCTGGATGAGGTCAAAAATTTGGGTGACAAGCGCTTGCATGAGTCAAGCCTGTAGAGTGCTTCGTGGCCTTTCTAAAATGGGGTTATAATAGTCAATCAGGTCAACTAGTGATGACTTATGGTCTCCGAAAGTCATCTCACCTGAATTGGTGGAACATAATTTTCCTTCAAAATTATTGTTCGGGTTTCAAAAGTTATTTTGAGTTGACTTTGATGTAATAAATTGAAAAATAAAATAATTCTAAGTTTGGTCGGCCCTTAGGGCTAAATTTTTGGAACCTTCTCAGGCGGTGGAAAATGCCTATATAAAGAAGGCCCATAGTGTTGTCTAGGGCAATTCTGGGTATTGATTTGAGGCTTTGTCCTACATAATATTGTAAGGGAATGCCCATGTGGCTTTGCATATTGTAATTCTAAAAGTTTGTAATTCCACATTTGTGGAGATAATAAGAAGCCAATTTTCTGTTCTTGCATATTGTTGTTGTTTCTCTATTTCGGTTATGTGTTTGTGGTATTAAGGGGAGCATCCTTCATCAGTAGGAATATATCATCAATCATTATTCTGCATCTTCTTTTTCTTTAGCACAGACCTCTCAACTTTTGAACTTCTATCTCATCTACCTCTAGAGATTGCTAATCTTTCTTACATTTGCAGTCTTTCTCTAATACCATATTAAGGTTTTAGGATCATTGCAAATGTAATAGCACTTCCTATGTTGTCTTATGGTATGTTTTTTCCAAATGCAACAATCTCTCTTATTTATATTAGGAATGAGGCTATGAGAGACATGTCCCTTCATGGGACATGTCTATTCATTTTATAATGTTTCATTAATCAATCATATATTAGAATAATATAAATTTGAATAAGATATATATATATATATATATATATATATATATTATATTATTATTATTAATCAATATCTAAGTATTACATGTATTCTGAGTGATCATATGACTAAAGCTACAAACATTAACACTCCTTATCAGTGACAAGTCCTCTCAATTATATTCTCATAAATGGTATCTCTACTTCAATAGGTAAAACTGCTCCTGACCCATAAATAAGAGTGAAAGGTGTAGCTCCTAGTGGCATTTTGATGCTGCTATAATATGCCAACAGAGATGGATTAAGTTTTAAATGCCAATCTCTAATAGAGTTGTTAACTATTTGTTGTAGGATCTTCAAGATGTTCTTATTGGATGCTTCAACTTGTCCATTCCCTTGTGGGTATTATATTTATGGATAATGTTTCTTGATGCAAAACTTCTCACATAATTCATCGATATCCTTGTTTTTTAATTGTCCCCCATTGCCTGTTACAATAGAAAATATAATTCTATACCTACATATGATATAATTGAGGATAAACATGAACACCTATGTACCAGTCACCTTGATCAAAGGGATGAATTCAACTCACTTCATGAAATACTTCCTGGTTGTTATGATGAATTTGTGGCCATTAGATGATGAGGGATAAATCTGACCTATCAATTCAAAATCTTGCTACTAAAAAGGCCAATGTGTGATGAATGGTAGCAACTCCCTTGTTGAAGCATGTATGAGATTTTTATGAAGTTGGCACTTGCATGATTTAGCAAACTAAATAGCATCCTTCTCCATGGTAGGCCAGTAGTATCCAACCCTTAATATTTTCTTGGTTGAAGCGATACCATTCAAAGGTGATCCACATATACCTTCGTGGACTTGTCGTAAAACATTATCAAACTCTTCGCACTCTAAACATCCAAGTAAATTATTGTCAAGACCTCTCACCTATATAAGTCGCTAGGAATGATTAAATAATGTGATGCATGACGGATTAGGCTTCTTTTTTCATTCTTGGATAGGTCATTAGGGATAATTTGGTCTCTCAAGTAGGAATAGATTTGGCTATAACAGGATGATTCATGGCCTATAATTTGGGAAATAATGTGAGTCAGGAGAGTCATAGGTTGGATAAGGTAACTTTTTCACCAAGAATTCATAGAGAACTTGTTGCTCTTGATTTTGAAGCACTAAATATAAGGTAGCCATTGAATCTACCACTTTGTTTTCTACCTTTGGAATCTATTGGAGGGTTATATACACAAAATACTTCTTCAATTTATCTACCATCTTTTTATATGGAAAGATCTTCTCATCCTTAGTTTGATAATCATCATTGATTTGATTGACAATGAGTTGGGAATCACCATGTATGTGCAATTCTATTATTCTCCATTTGATTTCCATTTTGAGACCATTCACCAAAGTTTCATACTTAGCAATATTGTTGGTACAAGGAAATAACAATTTATTGCCTTAGGAATGGTGTATCCTTGCGGTGTGATAAAGAGTATGCTAGCTCCAAATCCTTGTTGTGTGAATGAACCATCAAAATACATTTTCCATGGATATTCACTCAAATACAATATAGCCTCATTTGGGAATTCAATACTTAGTGGTCTATCATCCTGTAGTGGTGCATCAGCCAAATGATCAGTGATCACTTATCCTTTAATAGCTTTTCTATCTACATATTTAATGTCAAATTCACTCAGAATCATCATCCCATTAGCTAACCTTATGGTCAGTGTAGCTTTATTCAAGAGATATTTCAAGGGACCAATTTTAGCTATGAGTTTTACTAAATGAAATAACATGTAATGCCTTAACTTCTAAGGTGAAAATACCACTACTAAGTAGGATTTCTCTATTATGGTGTAATTGATCTCATATGATACCAATGTCCTACTAATGTAATAAATTGCTTGTTCCTTTATGGCTTCATCTTGGTGTGCAAGAAAGGATCCTAATGATGTCTTAGTTGCAGAGATGTATAGTAACAATGGTTTTCCTTGGATTGGAGATATAAATATGGGTGGATTAGATAAATATTCTTTGATCAAATTGAAAGATTTCTCACATGACTTGTCCTAGTTGAATGTCATACCTTTGTGCAATGATTTAGTAAATAGTTGAGCTTTGTATGCTAACTAAGAGATAAATCTCCTTATTGATTGTATCTCAACTTTCAAAGTCCTTAGTTGACTAATGTTCATAGGTGGCTTCATTTCCATTATAGCTTTCACTTCAACGGGATCACCTCAATTCCTTTTAGTGCTACTATATAACCTAAGAGTTTCCAAGAGGTCACTGCAAAGGAACACTAATTTGGATTCAATTTGAGTCTAAAATGTTCTATCCTTTTAAATATCTTATGCAAATCTTCTAGATGATTTTTCCTATCGATTGATTTTTCTAATAAATGACTCTTTGAAATAAACAAATGAGCAAACACACATCCATAAACCTCGCAAAGATAGTAGAAAATTCACACCACAATTGAAGCACCAATTGTAAAGGCTCTTTGAAATAAAAAAATAAGCAACTACATAAACAATGGCTCTTTGAAATAAAAAAATGAATCAGCAACCACATAAAGTTTTATTGATTAGCCTAGGATTTAATCAATGGCTCTTTGAAATAAATGATTAGCAAACACACATCCATAAACCTCACAAAGATAGAAGAAAATTCACACCATGATTAAAGAACCAATTGTAAAGGCTCTTTGAAACAAACGGATGAGCAAACACACATCCATAAACCTTCTAGATGATTTTTCTAAAATGTTCTAGATGTTTAAATATCTTATGCAAATCTTCTACATGATTTTTCCCACTGACTGATTTTTCTAATCAATGGCTCTTTGAAATAAATGAATGAGCAAACACACATCAAAGATAGCAAAAAATTCACACCATGATTGAAGCACCAATTGTAAAGGCTCTTTGAAATAAACAAATGATCAACCACATAAATGATGGCTCTTTGAAATAAAAAAATGAATGAGCAACCACATAAATGAATGAGCAACCACATAAAGTTTTATTGATTAACCTAGGATTTAATCAATGACTCTTTAAAATAAATGAATGAGAAAACACACATCCATAAACCTCGTAAAGATAGCAGAAAATTCACACCATGATTGAAGCACCAATTGTAAAGGCCCTTTGAAATAAATGAATGAGAAAACACACATCCATAAACCTCGCAAAGATAACAGAAAATTCACACCATGATTGAAGCACCTTGTAGTTGGATCTTTAAGGCTTTCTCAAGAGATTCTATGAGAGGATTAAAGTTTCTCTTAGGCCTAGGGGTCCATGACCTATCTATGTTGGTTTTAGGTTTAGAGCCTATTTGAGCACTCTTGTTAACTTTCATGGAGTAGACAAGTTAAAAGTTGGATCTTTAGGTTTAATTTGAGTCTAAAATGTTCTATCCTTTTAAATATCTTATGCAAATCTTCTAGATGATTTTTCTTGTTGACTAATTTTTCTAATATGTCATCTATGTAGTCTTTCATGTTCTTATGCATCATATCATGAAAGATGGTAGTCATTTCTCTTTGATAGGTTGCACCTGTGTTATTGAGCCCAAAAGGCATAACATTCCAACAAAAAACACCCCACGCATAGGTGAGGACAATTTTATCTTGATCCTAGGATGCTACCTTGATCTGATTATAGCCAGAAATGCCATCCATTAGTGAATACATTTCATAACCAACTGTGAGTTCGACAATCGTATCTATGTTTGGTAATGGAAAGTCATCTTTAGGGAACACTTTGTTAAGATCCTTGAAATTAATGCATACTTGAATAGACTTGTCTGGCTTTGATACATGAATGATGTTAGATATCCACTTTGCATAATCTATGGCTCTAATAAAACTAGCCTTAAGCAACTTTTCTAATTCAAATTTGACCAACAATGCCACATGGGGGTGCATTTTTCTCATTTTTTGTTTGAACAATTTTACCCCAGGGGTTGTTGATAGGTGATGCATTATCAAATCAAGATCTAGCCCAGTCATATATGAATATGACCACACAAAATTAATTTTCTTTTCTCTAAAGAATTGGATGAATTCCCATTTCTCCTCTTTTGACAAGGATTGAGCAAGGTGAATTAGTTGAGGAGCTTCTATTGTTCCCAAGTTGATAAGATATGTAGGCTCAATAAGAATGGATGACCTTTCTTGAAAATGATTGGAAAGTATATCAAGTTTCTCATCTTTAGGTGCCTTGGAGAGGTTTCCACCATTAGATACGTCTTTTATTTTTACTATTTCAGGATCTAACACTACCACAATGTGGTTTTCACCATCAGATCTCCTTTTCTTCTTATTTTTCTTCTTTTGACTAAGAAACTTGATATCTTCAACCGCCAATGTTGCGTTAGGCTCACTAATGGAATAAGTTACAAGTTCAATGACATTTTAGTAACAAGTTATAACATAGTCATTAGGGAAAGTTAATAAGTTCATCTTGGTTCCATTTGATAAGCTCAAGATGTAACAAGGATAACGAGTTGTCAAGATTGGTTTCAACTGCTTCTAGGTCACAATTGCATTATTATTAATACTTCTAGTAGGAAAGATGAGGTTTGAAAAGTTACTATTCAAAGGATTGTTTAGAGAATTAAGAATCTGATTATCCTCACTACAGTCATTGTCAATATTAGATGGACCAAATTATAAAGGTCTAGAGATCGAGCTTTGTCACTCTTCGAGTTGATAGGCATAATTATGAATAAAATCTACTTCAATATCTTATTTTTCATCATAATATGTATCCCACTCATACTCATGTGAATATGTTTGACTCTCTTTTGATAGTTGTAAGAATTGTGCAATTGTAATTGTTTCTTCTTCATTTGTAGTATTCTCTTCTTCTGATTTATTTTCAAGTTCTTGGGTTGATTGTTGTTGTGACATGGAAGCTTCATCTTGATTTGAAAGTTCTTTTGGTTGATGTATCATGTAGTCTTCTCCTTGATAACTAGTGTTCTCTCCTTATAGGTATAATATCCTTTCAAATGAGAAGGTTACAATTTCTACTTCTTCCTCTTTAGATTCATCATCTTCATGATCAAAGATAGGACCATCCCAAGATAAATGGTTAGCTTCCTCTTCTTTGTATCCTACCCCCATTTTGTCCTTTGAGTTTCTAAAGTCCATGTTCATAGATTCTACAAGTCTTTGTTTGTTCTTTCCAAGAGGTCCTTGGCCTGTGCATCCCCATTGTTGCATGATATGATAGTCTTTCCCATACTTTTGAGGTGATATTTCAACATGTTTGAATTCTTTGTTCACTTCCTCTTTTGTGTATCTATATAACCAAATTATAATAGCTTTCTCTTCATTCTCTTTAGCTAAAGAAGCAACAACTCTTACAAAGGTTCTATCATGTATAGTCAATCCTTTTAAACTATAAGGTCTAGATGATGATGATGGTTTCCCATGAGATCTAGGTGATGTAGGTAGAGCATCTATGGAGGGTAATTAATCGATCTTGCACTCACCCATTCTATTGTCCTTAATCTTCAACATCTTCTCAAAATATCTCAATTTTGAAGCCTTAGAACTTTCTGCCTTTTTCTCATTAGATGCCTCCCTATTATGTGGAGCCATGCTTTCATTGGTTTGTCTTAAGTTTTTTCAAGAGTAACTGGTGTTTTCTATTATGCTTACCTCAACTCCATTATAAGAGAATTTTACACATTGGTGGTAAGTAGAAGGCACTGCCTACATACCATGGATCCATGGTCTGCCCAAGAGTATATTGTATGCAATAGGTAAGTCAAGAACTTGGAAGATCACATCCTTCTCAATAGGTCCCACTCTGATGGGAAATACAACTAATCCTTTATATGACCTCTGTTCTTCATCATATTCCTTTATAGTTATCTTCCTCCTTAGATCTATAGCATGTCCATAGAATCCCAAGGCTGTTGCAAGATTTGATGTACAAATATTGAAACCATCCCCTCCATCTATCAAGACATATTTGACATGATGCTTGTGGATTATGAATTATATGTGTAGAGGTTGGTTATGCAGATGATTCAAAGGCTTGTCATCTTCTTCTAAAAAAGAGAGATAATGTGGTGTTGCTAGATGATTGACCATATCCTAGAATCGAATAACATCTAGATCCTTTGGTACAGTTGTTTCCAACATGGTTATTTCAAGAATCTCCTTATGCAAAGGGAATATTTTGAGAGATTCCAAGATTGAAATTTGAGTTGGAGTGCATTGAAGTTGTTCCACCAAGCTATAATTTGATGATGAAGCTGATTTGAGATGCTTGGAAGTCTAAGGTTTTGATGACATTGTTTGTTTTGATGAGACACCTTTGAGAGTGACCTTTGATTGGCTTCTTGTCACATCATTATAAGATTCAACCTCCTTATCTTTAATGATGGTGACATTGCCATACTATTCATAGGCTTCAAGCATATTGATCACATTATCATTAGAGTAGGTGTAGTTCACTTTAGCATCTTTAGAGTTTGATGATCCATCTTTCTCATAGTTAGGCAGTGGCTCTTTAAATGCGATGTGATCATTTTTAGTCTTATGTCCATCAATCATGATTGTTTAATTGTTAAATAAGTCTTGGATCATGTGTTTGAGTTTCATGCATTCATTAGTTTTGTTGCCTTTGTTATGATGGTACTCATAGTAGTGATTTTCATTCCACCATTTAGGCTTGATTTGGGGTTCTCATGGTTTTGGATCTACTAAAGTAATGATCTTGTGTGCAATAAGAGTCTTCAATGTTATTTCAAGTGATTCTCCAAAAGGAGTGAATTTTCTTTTAGGAGTTGATGTCCAAGGTATTTTTTCTATGTTTGAATAATGATTGTCTTTTAATGTGGATGTAGTATTAGGAGCTTTAGTAGCTTGGATGCTACTTGAAAGATTAAAAACCGACTGCTTCAATTTGATGTTGGATACTTCTAAGACTTTATCGTTTACCACATTTTTGTAGTTTGGATTATTAGAGAACTTGGTTTCTTTGTAGAGCTTGATGTCCCCTTTTCTCACCAAAATGTCTTCAATTTTGATAGTACTATCCACCATTTTTTCAAAGCTAGATGGACATTAGAATTGAAGAGAAAAATTCATTTCTAGAATCAAATTGTTTATGAAGATATTCATTTTCTCATTCTCCATAATTTGTCTAGGATACTATGTGAATATTTTTCTCCACCTTTGAAGGAAAGTGATAAATGATTCTCCAACTCACTATTTTGTGATGCAAAGATCTAGCATTGTGATAGTATGTTGAACGTTGTAAGAGTATTACTAGATGAATCATTTGACTGAGTCTTCAAATGATTTGATACCTAGGGGAATCTTGGAGAACCATTCCATAGCCTACCCTCTCAAAATCCTAGGAAATAGCCTCATAAGATAGGTTTAAACATGCATGAATTCCATGTTAAGAGTGCGAATTATCTTACACGGTCTTGAGGATCAATATTTTTGGTGTATTTATCATACTTGGTTATGTCAATGTTTAGTGGAAATGATGTCATGTGCAAGTCTTTGTCAAAAGGAAAATGACATATGGTCTTAAGTGAGTACTTTTTTTTATGGTTTGTCCTTTTCTTTCTTGAGGTCTTTGATTTCATATTGCAAAGCATGAAGTTGTTTAGTGAGGAAAGATATAGGGGTTTCTTCCTCTTTTGTTTTGAGTTGATCTACATCAAAATATTTAGGAATCTTAAATCCCATGGAAGCTACATGCATGAAGTACATTTATTTATCTACATCTAGGATTTTTTCCATCATCCTTTGAAATCTATTATATTATTGACACTTTCTAAACTTCTCCTCAGTTATCTCTTCATCACTATAAAAACTATCATGATTGCTTTGGTTACTATGATTACTTTGATTATCACAATCATGATGTCCCTTCCAATCGTTCTCTTAACATGACATGTTTCGATTAGTTTTATTCTCTTGGTTTGTCTGATTAGGTGGTTCTTGATCAAATAGATGGTTGATTCTTGATGTCTCTCCTTGGTCAAAAGTGATCAATTGATAGTGACATTTGCTATTAGAGTCTTGTTCAAAATGATACTAGTTGGATATCATGTTAACCATAAAAATAAGATGACCAAGATAAGACCACACAAGTCTGATTGATAGGTGTTTGATCATTGATAGATTGTGTAATATTTGTACAAGGTTGGTTTGAATTGAAATGTTGATGTTTTATTTAGGAGGTCTAAGGTGAGGGTTTGATAATCCCCAATGATGACCCCTAAAACTAGATGTTTGGATTGATTGATCAAAACAATAGTATGAATAATGTTTGATTGAACAAGACATGATGACAATAGGGTGATAATTACTAGTTTTACAAATTATGATGATTTGATTTGATAGAGGAATGAAAAGTGGTATCCAAATTTATGATTTAAGTTGACCCAGACTGTACAAAAGTGCCCACTATCCAAGATACAATTCTCTGCATATAATTCTCTAACAACTTGGTATATTATCAAGCATATGAAGTATGACTCTGAAATGGGTCATATATGATGTGGACATGAGGTGTGATTCAAGACTTGTGTTTATATGATTCAAGGATGAGAGACTATCAAAGATAGGGTTTCAAACGGTTCACAACATGATATAATTCTAGATAACCCTCATACGACTCCATGTAACAAGTCATATGATTTTTGATATGGGATGTGACTTAAGATATAGTTTGATACACTTAAGAAATCAAGTACGATCCAAGAACAAGGTTGGTATGACTCTGTGATTAGACAAGGTTCTATGCCACTTAATTTTTGAAGTTAAATCCATGGTTTTATAGAATGTTTCCAAGGGAATTTGTCAGTTTAAGTGTTTATGGCCACACACTTAGTTTGATATCTATGTCTAATCACAGAGTCATACCACATAAGACATAAAGAATGATTGTTTGATATCTATGAGCCTTTAAACACTTAGTTTTGATAATAAAAAAATCAAAATCATTTTCATGGGTATGACACAATGAAAAGAACATTGAAAAAAAATTATCTCTTTGGAGTGTCTACAATGTTCAATTCATGGGCCCACACTAAGATACCCAGATCTAGTACGTATTGTCCCTGTTGTCTAACGAGTAATCTCGAACAAAGATGTTGAGAAATTGGAACACATGATCGACCCTTCAAGGCATGTGTGGGTAGGGGATCCATTTTGGGGCTACTTGAGTTTAAGGCGATGAAATTTAAGAGCCCTCTACCTCACAACTAGGGGTATACAAATGGTGAGTGTAAAATCTTCTAGAGAAGACACAATCTCTAAGCACCATGAAAAGAAAACCAAGGCTAAAAAGTGGCTTTCTATCTAGAGGATTTAGATTGGGTTCCAGTTTTGACCGCCAGGGATCCCCTATAGGAGTGATCCCAATCATATCTGTCTACCATGGTTTTGACATGATATAATTTATTTATAGTGGATGGGATAGGATGGCTTTGCCTCATGTCCTCTTTGAGTCATTCTTGTGGGGTGAGTAATTTTTCCCACCATGACAAGCTCTCTAAGGAGAAATACAGATAAAAAGTGAATCTTAAATATAGGTAAGTATTTCTAATCACTTCAAAGAAGTGAGTGTATACTCCTCTACTATACTTAAGAGACATATCAAACACACAATAATCCAAATCTTACCATTCCATTTTTTGTCAAATGAAATGAAGAGTACCTATGGAATTCCCAAGCCAAGACGAGTGGAGAGTATGTTTGGGTTTTTTATCACCTCTAAAAGGTGAGAGCATAATCTCCTAATACTTCAAAAAATCTTTTAGGTACTAACCAATTAGCTAGGTGCCTAGAAAATGAAAGTAAATTAAGCATCAAACACAAAGTTTAGTTGATCCTCCAAGGCAACCCACAAGGCAATTCATTAGTAGTTTGAGAGATTTATGTCTTTAATAAGGTCCTACAAACATGCGTTAGGGTGTTCAAAATCATCACAACAGATAAAGAAACATCCAATATTAGCATTAGTATCAAAATCAATTTTAAGAATTCACCAAAATTTCTCTTTGTTTTTGTCTCAAACTTGTACGATTTTTTGTGCTACCCCATACAATTATTCCCCCATATGACTTAAGACTAACCTTGATACGATCAATTAAAAAAACATTCAATTCAAGGACCCAACCCATAAGACTAAGGATCCTATATGATTAAAGACAAGGTAAAATATGATGAAATATACCCTGTATGATCCAAGATCAACCTTGTATGACTGACTGCTCGAAAAGAGACTCTACAAGCACAAATTGTTAGATTTTAATGAGAAATTTGGGGCTTATGTCCCATGATGGGGGTCAAAAATGTGTGTGTGAATATTGTAACCTACAAATCTATAACACAACACTCAATAAATAATTAGATTCATTGGTTAGTCCATGAAATCAAAAAAATAATAATCAAAGCCAATGAAGAGTAGTTTATTGCTTCCTAATCACAATGAGTATGATCTATATATGATTTTTCTCTCATAATTGGCAATAGATCAATGAAAAGCCACCATGAAATGGAAGATTCAATTGAAACTTCAACTAAATAAATGGAATTATGATGAAAAATATGAGATTGTTCCTAATTTGAGTGAAATTAAGCAAGATGCAAGCTAAGATCTATGCAAATTGACAAGCTTCATGATGAATTAACTATAAAATTGATATGAATTTTGATCTAAGATAATAAATCCTCACTAAGAATGCTCTCAAAATACAATAGAAATATTCTAGACTCAATTTGGCATGATCTCCTTACAAAATCCTAGATGATCCAATGAGATTAATTAATGCTTCTTTTATAGATTTGAATTTGAATTAGAGGGCTGAGATCAATCCATGATTGACGATGGAGATTGCAAGTTGAGCGATCCTTGCACTTGAAGCTCATTGGTTTGAATTAACTTGTTTGTGCTTTTGTGGTTGAGTTGGATATTAGGAGATTTATTTAATTCCCTTAATTAATATTCCTAGCCAAGTGTATTTTTTATTTTAATTAAATTAAATTGGCTAAGAGTATTAATTCATGAATTTCCCTTTAATTAATGCTCCTTGATGTTTGATGTTGATGAATTATGCAATTGACATGATCTTGTCCAATTACAAAATTAGTCTTAGGATTCGATTGATTTGATAGCCTTGATTAGGATTAAATCACCCGACGAAGATTTAGGGCAATTAGGCCTTTTGATAAGACTAGACCAATTTTTAGGTGATTACATAGACCAATTCCTAACCCCCCATTCTTGATAGATTCTCTTACTAAGGACTACAAGAAGCCCTGCTAAGAGATAAAATAAAGTGATGATGGTTGTTATGAAAAGGGATTTTTTTGCCCTTCAAGATGAGGTTTTATCATGTTGATTCAACATAATCTACTCCCCACAATGTTTATTGTTTTGGGCTTTAGAAGAATTTTTCATAGCTTGTTGAATGGGGTTGTGCAAGATTTGACACCTCTGCTTGCAATGGGTTCTTGTGATGGGGTCTCATATGGCCTTTTGTTGCAGGTCTCTTATTCTAGTGGAGATCATGGACTTGTGATGACCATAGGTGTGGTAGGATACAATGGTTGCATTTTCTACACATGGCTTGTTGGGCCTTGCTAGAGGCTCTTGGTGGAGCATGTTGGGACCCTTCCCTTGGTGGGGAGTCCTATTTCATTTGTGTTTGGCTAAAATTTCACTAGGGCTATACAACTCTAAAGGGTTATGCCCCATCATGAGCCAAGGATTTGTACTTCTACAGTTTGTAGAGGTTTTACCTTGTCCATTCTAGATGGAATGGGAGGTGTTAAGGTGACCTAAACTAATACCACTCACCTAGTTCAGGTGAGTGTTGAAGATGGGGTCTTGCATCCCCATGCCAATGGGCTTTCTCCCTTAAGGGATGACTGGATGTAGACTGTTGGCTTTGATGGTGGTATTATTTTTACTAATTAGGTCATGGTTTTAGCTCAATGGTTGTGGAATGAGAGACCTAGTTTGGGAGCTCAATTAGACATAATCCAACTTTTACTCTAAAGGCTCCTATTGAGGTGGAGTCACTTGGGTTTTACTTGCACTCATAACAATCCTATTAAGGTGTGGACATTGTGTCTACAAGTAAGGTGGTGCATTTGGGTTATACTTACACTCATAATAGTCTTTTGGAGGTAGACATTATGCCTACGTGTAAGGTGGTGGTTTTGTTTTAGTAGCTGCAGTCATGGTGCTCTAGCTTGAGATCTTAGCTTTGTCACTGGCTATTATGTCTATCTTGGAGGTAGAGAATTTGTGATTACCCCTATTTGACCATTCAAGGTCTCCATAGTGTACACTCAAGATGTGCACTTCTCTAAGACATTGATTCCAAGAGCATCTATGGATTGGAAACCTTGAAAAGTGACCTAGAGCTCCCTAGGCATGGAGTGCAAGGGTGTTTAGAGGGCTCTCGGCTAGAGCTATTAAGCATACAACCTTGCTAGTAAACCATGCAATGGGAGATTCAAAGAGACAAGGGAAAGAATGCCAATATCCTCAAGAATCACAATGAAAATGCAATGCAAGCTATGCTAGAATGAGAATGCAACTAAGCTATGAAAATGAGAGTGTTACAAGCAATTACTAGTTAAACTATGTGAGCTAAGCTAAAGCATGAATGTAAACAAAGCTAAGAATGCTATGAAGAGACTAAGCTACAATGCAAGTATGAAGACTAAAATGCAACAAGTTCTTCAAAAGCTCCAATGTCACCAAGAAAACCTGCAACATAAGATTAGTATCAAGAATGGGGATCCTAGAATGAGAAGAGAGCTCTCCTTTTAAAGATAAATGGACCATGGAGATTAAGAGGCCAAAGATTTGATCAAGGGTGGAGCTTGAAAGTGGGAGAAATCCTTGTGCACAAGTCTCCTCCAATGAGAATGAAGTGTTGACTTTTGTGCCTCATGTAAGACAAAAAGGCCTTTTCCTCTTATTTATAAAATAGGAATAATGCTTTACTTGTGCAACTTAGGATAAAAGGTAAGTGGGGGCTTTTTATTTAATAAAAGGGGAGAGAATTCATTCTAATTAAATAAAGACTTAGGATAAGATGGTTAATCCATAGAATATAATCAAATAAATGATAGAATTAGGATTTGATCAAGAATAAGCAATTGATAAATTTAGCAAATAATGTTGACAAAGGGCTAATAGTCTAGATAACCATTTTTGGGTGATTACATTTGCCCCTCTTTGACTAATGTGTGATTGATCTGGGAACACATTATGTCAAAGAAATAGATTAGCCAAGAAGGCAACAGATAGAGATCTGACTCCAAAGTATGAAGTGCAAAGAGATAGCAAATCTTGCATGGTCAGCCTAGGAGCAACAGTACTAAACACTTAGGGAAGAGATGGACAGTATTAGAACTTGAGATGAGAACTAACATGTCAAGAGAAATAGATCAATAGATTGATCAGAGAAAATGGAATGGTCAAGCATATGCTCTAGAGAATAGCTGATAGAGTATGATGTGTCTGCCCCCTCAGGATCGAAATCAAAATTAGGTAGAGTGAATGCAAAAGCAAGAGCAACATGATCAAATCACTAGAAGTCATAATCAAAGATGAAAGATAATAGAATAACCATTAAGTAGTGAAGATATGCCCCAATCAAACCTCAGAGAGATGAAGTGAAGGAAATGAATGAAAGACTAGAATAGTGAGAGAGATGGAGATGAAGAAATGAAGATGCCCCAGTGAAGATCGAAGGATTAGGCCTCAAACTGTCAACCAACTGCGCAGAAGAAGGAGATATTTTAAAATGTGATTTTTACTATCAAGATGAACTCAAATTTTGATTTTGATCTTGAAAATGGATCCAGGACGTTGACATTAGCTAGGGGTGCAGTTTTTGCAAAATTTTGAGATATTGTGAAAATTAGGTCAAAAAGTCAAAATGCTATATAAGGGGTGAAAAGGTCATTTTCAAATTCATTTGTCTTATTTTAGATTTGAGAATTTTGAGAGATCCGAGAGAGATTATGGCTTAGTAGGCAGCAATTCTCATCCAAACACATTGATTTGAACGTGGTCGGTTGCACAACCGGCCTCCTCATATGGTGCCCCGGTAAGTTTTAAAAAAAACTAGCCATTTGAGTGATTTTTGCATTTAAAACATGTTTTTTAATTTTTCAAATTATATTGGTGCAAAACATCATGCGATACTTTTAAAGTATCACACACATGTTATATATTGTATCATGTGATAGTTCATAATCCAAGAAAGTATTGCACAACCGTTTAGGAAAGCATTGCGTGATGTTGGATGAAATGTCGTGCGATATGGTGTGGACTATCGTACCAAGGAAAAGTATCACACAACTATGTAATAAAGTATTGCATGATACAATATCAACAAATAGTGTCACACTGGTATAATAAGAAGTATCACATGCTTTTAATTTGAACAATATAACATGTTCAGAGACAATTTTTGCATTTGATATTACTTGTACTGATTTTAGACATCCATCATGATATGTTCTGACATCTGGTTTACAAGTTATGGCTTGCAAGAGGTTCTACCAGCACTCATTATTAGAGCACCGAGAGTGGTTGGGCTATGCTGCGTCTGGGATCTAGATGATCCAGGCTGAGAAGATCTAACTAGGATGGGTTCAGGTACCTACTGGACATGCCCCATATACAGGCAAACCATGGGTTGCTGACAACATTGGCAAAGAGGTGGCACAATGAGCATAACACCTTCCATGTGCCGATCGGAGAGGCCTCAATCACACTGGAGGATGTCTACTAGATCTTGTGTGTACCCAACCATGGAGATGCGGTGAGTATAATCATGTGTGTAGATGTTCATAAATGTAATGTTTCCGTATGATGAAAACTGACATGATTTTTTGTTGGCACATGTATACTATGATAAGACTCCCACATATGGGAGGTAGGCCATTTAGGACCTTTTCCAGGATGTGACCATTATTGATAGACATCTTAGCTGGGACTGACTGATAGAGGAGTATGGTCGGGATTACCCAGTGGCATGTATCATGTGCTCCATAGTAGCACAAGATTTGATCACTAATCAGAGCCAAAGAGGGTTCCCACTAGGTTGGGGGAGATTGGTGGTAGACTTGGTGGCACACTCGAGATGGATGTCATGGGGCCTAGCCATCCTAGTAGACATGTATCATGAGCTACATGAGATCATATATAGAGATAGTAGATGTTGGGCATGCGGGGCCGTTCTAGCCTAGATATGGGCATGGGAGCACATAGTCATTGTGCGACCATGAGTACAGCCTTGGCAGTGGAGGAGCCCCTATATATACAAGTACACAAGATTCATCTCATAGCCTCACAATGGAGACATTACTTATTACTAAAGATTACTGGATGAGCTGACAACATTTGAGTGGAGGTCGTATAGGTAGTGTGAGCAGTGGAGCGACAAGGATCAAGAGCTCAGATACATGTTGTGCAGTTGACCACTACTAGGTTGACATGTAGAGATCATTAAGCATTTTGTGATCACTTGGGTATGGAGGCAGTTTGGCCATCAGCAGAGGGTGGTAGTGGAGACCACCACATATGCCAAGGTTAGGGAGGATGAGGGACTAGGGTGGCTACCGATGTTGGATTACCAATAGGTAGCACAAGAGATAGCAGGATTATGGCAGGAGCCATGGGATTACCTACCCGATATGGTAGATGTAGGTGCAGATGCTGCATATAGAGCAAAGCACCGGAGACACCCATTTCCTAGGTTCACAGTCTGAGATGCACAATCACAAGCAGTAGGTGGGGATGGGGATGATGGGGGAGACAAAGGAGGTGGAGGAGGGAGGAGAGTAGTGGTAGGGTAGGGGTCCCGATCAGGTGGCCGAAGATGGTCACTTAGACAAGTATCAGAGGATGAAGAGTGAGAGGAGGATGAGGCGAGACCAGTTCACTGATGAGTGGATGTAGGGTAGGAGCAACCTGCTGATAGGGGAGGAGAGGATCTTCATGCCAGGGTTCAGGCCTTAGAGGCCAAGGTACAATAGCTGAGGACTACCATTGCCATTCATGATTAGTGGCTGATGGACACATGAGTTGAGATAGCGCAGCAGGAGAGAGCGGCATGAGATGATGCTGCAGAGATCTAGAGGGAGGCAGCACGAGTGACATATTACCATGGTTTGTACATAGTAGCCGTGCCTGAGGGTTAGAGAGCACCACTCTACTCTGAGAGGGTAGGGAGATTAGACATGGCAGGTGATAGGATGGGACCACTGCCTCCACCACCACCTCCACCACATGATGGGGAGAGTCAGTCCTAGGTCTAGGGTTTTGATGTACAAATATATCTTGAGACTTGATCCAGATTTTGGATCCCATATTGTACTTGTATCATGATTTATATATATGAGATGATTGGATTATGATCTATCATGTGTACTTGTCTCAATGTGATGGATGTTTTAGTATTATTGTCTTGTTATATTGCTCAAAAATATGATATATGCTTATAAATGCTCATGTATAGTTTCTCTCATGGATGTATGTTTAGTTCTCATGTTATGATATAGACTCATGTTTCTAAAAAATGATCTTTATAGATATGATGATAAGATTAACCCCTTGTGATTACAGGAAAGGATGTGATATAAAAGACAAGAGGTGAAATACACAATCGAGCAGAAGCGAGAGGTGAGCACAGTTGATTGACAAGTCCGCGAAGGATGAAAGGAGAGATCTCTCCATATGCAAGATGAAAAACTAAATTAACATGAACCTAAGAATGCAAGCTACTATGAAAAGTGGTTTACTTGCAAGGTTACAAAGTCGTTAGACTCTAATAATCATCATCGAGCTTTATTGGTAGCGTCACAAGATCATACAATACACACTAGTATAACTATGGGTATATGAATATGATCTATATCAGATAGGTACGTGGGAATCCCACCTAAGCATCAAAGACATGTAGGTCAAGATGACTAGTGCAGTGAGGTTCCCTAAAGTTTAGTATAGCAAGATTATGCTCGCATTGAGACACAAGAAAGTCAAGATGACTATAAGCATGCATTTGTAGAAAATAGTCAAGGATAATATGTTGTAGATCCTCAGTCTCAAGTGGAACAAGCATAAATGCTCATGATAGTTAGGATCAACAAGATATACCCACAGGTAGAAAATAAATAAAACATGTCCTCATGCCCCTAGTCTTCTAGCTATGCATCATCGAAAATTATTAGGGAGAGAGAACACTCATCAAAAGAAATCATCATAAACAACACACAAAGAAATAATGTCAAGCAAGTCTCAGCGAGTCAAGTGTTGAAGTGCATGTGTGTAGGTCATAGAGTCAAACTTTGAGTATCGCATATGCCGGTGAGAAATATCGTATCATCATAGACTGTGGGTAGGATATCTAATAAGTGTTTAGAAACACTTGACGCTAGGGAAGTGTTGAAAAACATAGTTGGAAAGTGTTGAGAAACACTATTTGAACCAAGTTGCCCAAGAAACCTCGACACAAAAAGAGACCCTAGATAAGCTAAAACAACATATGCCCCCTAGACTAAGACAAGAGTCAATTCCAAGCTAGGAGAGACAAAGCGAGAAGTGGGGTGAATGAGTTCCATGCAAGATTGATAGACATAGGTGCAAGGGTCCCAAGTAGCGCTTGTTTCTAGGTTTTCACCACTTGGCAGATGTTTTAGGATTTTTTATAATTTTTTTTGTATTTTTGCTACCAAGGCACCTATTTCTAGGTTTTCACCAAGGCACTTTTTCTATTTTTTTGAATTTTTTGAATATTTTGATTTTTTTTTGGTGAGACATCAAAGCGCCTATTGCTAGGTTTTCACTAGGATGCTCTTTTTTAGGACTTTATGTGCTTTTTAGGATTTTTTTAGCATCACATATGAATTTTTTTGGAATTTTTTCAAGATCAATAAGATATATACAAAGAGCTCAAGAACCTTAGGCATAGAACTTCTTTAGATGTAGAACATTAATAGGTTCGGCAAGCTCTTCTCCCTCAGGTGTAGATAAATGATAGGCCTCAAACCCAAATGCTGCCATGATGATGTAAGGCCCTAACCAATTCAGTTCAAACTTTCCTTTCTTCTCTTTGTTCTGCAGATTCTTAGGATTTTCCCTTAGGACTAATTCACCCACTTGGAACTCTCTAGGATGAACTTTCTTATTATATGCAGCAGATATTCTCTTCTGATAAGTGTGCATGTGATCAAAGGCATCCTTATGAAATTCCTCCAAAGTAGTAAGCTCATGAACTCTCATGGCCCTATGGTCTTCGTCGGTAATCAAACCATGCAGAGAAATTCTCAGTGATGGTATTTTGACCTCTAATGGTAAGACAACCTCAGAACCATAGACCAAGGAAAAGGGTGTGGCACCTATAGGAGTGTGAATAGAAGTTCTATAAGCCCATAGCATAGGATTGATTTGCAAATGCCAATCCTTGCCTGATTTGTGCACTATCCTATGAAGGATCTTCAACAATGTTCTATTCGAGGCCTCAACTTGGCCATTCCCTTGAGGGTAGTAAATAGAAGACCAATGTTGTTTAATTTTGAATTTTTTGCACAAGTGTTTCAAGTCTTTATTCTTGAACTGGCCACCATTATCCATGACTATGGAAGAAGGGATACCATAGCGGCAAATGATGTGATTCAGGATAAACAGGGCAACATGTTTTCCTATTGTTGTAGATAGTAGGACAACTTCAACCCATTTGGTAAAATATTCAGTAGCTATAATAATGAACTTATGCCCACTTGAAGAACTAGGATGAATCTTGCCTACCAAGTCAAAGGCCCATTGCTGAAATGGCCAGTATGTAACAGAGGAAATAAGCTTATGTCTAGGAGCATGAATGGGATTCCCATGCAGTTGACATTTCTTGTAGGACTTGGCATATCGAACAGCCTCAGTTTTCATAGTAGGCCAATAGTAACCAGCCCTAAGCAATTTCCAAGCTAATGCAAGACCATTAGAGTGTGAACCACATATGCCATCGTGGACTTCAGCTAGTGCTTTTTCTAACTCCTCTATTTCTAGACACCTAAGGAGAGTTCTGTCTAGACCCTTCCTATACAAGACACCAGAGATGAGGGTAAAATGTGAGGCATTGCAGATGAGTTGGCGCTTCTCATTGCACGTTAGATTTTTAAGAATAATTTGATCTTAGAGATAGGAAAATATAGTAGCATAGCGGGATGATTCATGATCGACCATAGTGTAGATGACATGGTCATCAGGGGAATCATAGGCGGGGTGACGCAACTCTTCCACCTGGAACTCAAAGCGTGACTCATGTTCTTCCAATTGTAGAATGGATGCCAAAGTAGCCATGACATCAGCAACCTTGTTCTTAGCTCTAGGAATTTGTTGGAATGTAACAAATGTGAAATAATTCCTGAGTGAGTCTATCATCTTCTTGTAGGGAATCAACTTGTCATCCTTTGTTTGCTAATCATTGTTTACTTGGTTTATGACAAGTTGTGAATCTCCAAAGATATGCAACTCTATAATCCTTCATTCCAGGGCAAGCTTAACACCATTGAGAAGAGCTTCATATTCAGTTATGTTATTGGTGCATGGAAAGAGAAGCTTATAAGATTTAGGAATTGTGTATCCATGAGGTGTAACAAATAAGATTCCTGCACCATCCCCATTCTGTGTATTAGAACCATCAAAGAACATTTTCCATGTGCGGCCTGTGACATTCATAATCAAAGCATCTGGGAAGTCTATCTGAAGAGGATCATCATCAATCATGGGAAATTCAGCCAATTGATCCATGATTTCTTGTCCTTTGATGGCTTTCCTTTCGACATATTGAATGTCAAATTCTAAAAGAATCAACATCCATTTAGCAAGTCGTCCGGTAAGCACAACCTTACTCAAGAGGTACTTTAAAGGATCAATTTTGGCGATCAACTGTGTAGTATGTGTGAGCATGTAATGTCTGAGTTTTTAGGATGCAAACACCACTGCTAGACAATCTTTTTCAATGCTAGTATAATTGAGCTCATAAGCAACCAAGGTGCGACTAATGTAGTAGATAGCTCATTCTTTGCCCATATCATCTTGCTATGCAAGGAGAGCTCCTAAAGAATTTGCTAGAGTATCCAAGGTTTCCCTTGGATAGGAGGCATAAGAACATGAGGTTTTGCTAGGTAATCCTTGATTTGGTTCAAGTTCTTTTGATACTCCTCATTCCATATGCAAGTAGCCCCTTTATGAAAATTCTTATTGAAGGGTTGAGCTCTGTCAGCTAGTTGAGAAATGAACCGCTTAATAGATTGGAGACAACCTTGGAGACCCCTTAATTGTTTTATGTTGCGATGAGGTGGCATCTCCATTATAGCTTGCATCTTTTCTAGGTCTACCTCTATCCCTTTGGTTCATATGATATAGCCTAGTAGTTTCCCAGAAGTGACACCAAAAGCACATTTCTTAGGATTCAATCTAAGTTGAAATTGTTCCATGCGATCCAATATCAAACTCAAATCAAATAAATGAGTGCTTCTTTGTTGTGATTTAGCAAGTGTGTCATCAACATAGTCTTCCATGTTTTTATGCATCATATCATGGAATATGGTAGTCATAGCTCTTTGATAGGTTGCGCTAGCATTCTTAAGACCAAATGGCATGACATTCCAACAACAGGTACCCCATGCGCATGTGAAAGCTATCTTCTCTTGGTCTTCAGGAGTGATTTTGATCTGATTATATCCGGAGAAACCGTCCATAAGGGGATACATCTCATAGCCCGCTGCCATATCCACTATCATATCAATGTTTGGAAGTGGAAAATCATCCTTAGGGCATTCTTTGTTTAGATCTCTGAAGTCAGTGCATACGTGAATGGACTTGTCATGTTTGGAAATAGGAACTGTATGCACCCAAAAATGGTCGCCTAGACTTTGGGCCCCATTTATTTGATTTATCAACTCTGAATCATTTTGATCAATAATCAATATTTTCAACATTATCAATTTCTTGATCAAATCTTAATTTCGATCATATATTGGATTTTTATCCTTGGGCTAACCATTTATCCTAAGTCTTTATTTAATTAAAAGGAATATTTCCTCCCCTTTTAATTAAATAAAAAGCCCCCACTTTCCTCTTATCCTAAGTTGCACAAATAAAGCATTATTCATATTTTATAAAAAGGAAAAAAGCACTTTTTGTCTCATATGGACATAAAGTCAACTTCTATTTTCTCATTGGAGGATACTTGTGCACATGGATTGCTCCTCTTTCAAGCTCCACCACTGATTAAGACTTTTTGCCTCTTAATCTCCATGGTCCATTTCACTTCATTTCTTATAAAAGGAGAGCTCTCTCCTTCATTTGCATATCCATGTTTTATGCTAATGTTATGCTGCAGGTTTTAGGTGCATTTGAAGTTTGAAGACATTGAAGACTTGTTGCTTTCATCATCTAGTTTATATTTATTTTTTTAGTTTCATGATCATGGCATCATAGATTAGATTTCCTTTTATGCAATAGAATAGATCTCACATAGCTTAATTAGGGGCTTGAAATCTATTTCTTTTCATAGCTTAGTTTGCACTTCATTTGATAGATTAGTCTTGCACATTCATACTAGTTGCATTGGCATTGCATTTTCCATTTAGATTCTTGGGGACATTGGCACTCTTGCCCTTGTCTTCACTTGAATCTCTCATTGCATGGTTGACTAGCAAGGTCACATTCTTGTAGCTCTAGCTGAGAGCAAAACTCATAAGTTCTTTGCAACTCCATGCATAGAGAGCTATGGGCCGCTTTGTGAGGCCTCATTGTTGAGCAACCTTGCAAGTAATGGTTCATAGAAGTGCATCATTTTAGTGTGTACATTTTTGGCACCCACCGTGGGGCAGAGTAGATAGCTTTGTCCTTTCATTTGATGCATTTTTTATCATTTTTAGATTAATTTTTGGAAAAATCTGCGTTTTCTGGTTTTTTGTCTCAGATTATCGCGTGACACTTCTCAGAAGTATCGCGCGATATACTTTCTGTCTTGGCGCGATAGTTCGCGCGAAAAAAGTATCGCACGACTATATTGATTTCTGTCGCCTGACATCGGGCGAAGTATCGCCTAGCATTGTGCGAAGTATCGCGCGACTGAGAAATATCGCGCGACTGAGAAGTATCACCCGACTATAGGAAACTGTATCGCGCGATACTGTTGAAGTCTGAGAAATATCGCCTGGTCTGGCAGAGACTTGTGTTTTCAGTTTTCTTGTCCGAATTTGATTATTTTAGCTTGCTGTTTTGTTTTGCTTTGTTTAGATAGGTCTAACGTGCATCTTTTAGCTTAAATCTATCAGATTATTGCACATTTACATTTGGATTTGGATTTTGCTAACATTGTGGGTCTAACAAGTTGTGTTTGTAGGTGCTCTCCTTTGCTTGAAAATTGCTAAAAATGCATGTCAAAGAGGGCTACTAACAGTTTTTGCAGGGCTGCCCAAGCATAAAAACAAAAAAAAATTATTTCTTGCTTGTTATTTACTTTCCTTTCATTTGTGGCATTCACTAATTGTGTTAGGAATCTTAATACCTTGTGAAAGGGATCTTGAGGTGGTAGGAGAAGTATGCTCTTCACCTTTAGGTGAATCAGAAAATCTTGACCCATCTTAAGGTTTTGGAAGCAAGGGAGTAATTGAATCTCTTTGCTTGGTGTGTTTGGGAGAGATTCTTGAGATAGGGGAGTATGCTCTTCACCCTTGTGGTGAATCAAAAACCTTGAACCTCAAGATTTGATCCATTTTTGTTTAGTTTAGGAATCCTTTAGCGGGCCTGCTCTTGAGCAATCAAGAGGAACGACTCAAGTGGGGACAACCTTGTCATCATTTTCCTTGGTGGCAAGTGATTCCAACTCACTATAATCTCAAGACTATCAAGGACACCAAAAACCTTGATAGACATAACACTTGTCTTCGTTTGATGTGAGTAGCTCATGGGATTGCGACCATGAGGAAAACATTGAACAAGAATGCTTAAGGTACTCTTGAGGCTGCAAGGTCCTAGTCCTTTATGAGGAGCAAGAGGGGTGTTGTGAACGGAAATCCTTATTAAGAACCATTAGATAGAAGCCACCCTTTTTTAGCCACTTATCTTCTTAGTGCAAGGATTGATCCAAGTGGTTTACCTGGATCACCTTAAGATACTCACCATATGTGTCCCTTTGGTTGTGTCATTTGACATTTCCATGACAAAGCCAACATCTCTTGTGGGTAACCACTTGGTGTGAGGCGAGGGGGCATCAAGTTGTGGGCTAAGTTGGTAAGTATTGAGCCTTGACTTTCTAGGATAGATTTGCTTGAAGTGTTTTTGATTGTGTGATACCAGTGCAAACGTTCTTACATACAAACAATCGGTAGCATTCATAGGGTGTTGTTTCAATTTTGATATCACAAGTGTTTGTCTTGGCAAGGTTGCTTTTGCCCTTGTTTCAAGTGTTTGAGACCATGTTTTGATCCCTTGCTGTTTGCAAACCTACTGAAATTCTGCTGATACTGTGACTGAAATCAAAAACATCAACCCTCAGAATAGAAATTTTGACCAAACAGACCCAAAAATGCAAATTTCACACAATTCTGGTCAAGAGTTAAATAATTCTGCAACAGTATCGCACCCTGTAAGGTGAAGTATCGCGCGATACTTCGCGCATGCTAGAAATATTTCCCCCTTTGAAGAGATATCGCGCGATAGTTCGCCCCCGACGGACTATCGCCCGACCTGCCTGGAGTATATCGCCCGCCAGTATTAAGAAGTATCACCTGGCTTAGGGTGAAGTATCGCACGGGTATAGGTTTATCACCCCAGTAGCCTGGAGTATATCGCCTGGTTTATTTTTGCCGTGTTTAAATTTTGGTCAGTTTCAGTTGCTGTCAATTAGGCTAGGTCTTAGAGCAGGCTTCTCACCCTGACGTTTGAGATCTGTCTTGACTCCAAATTTCTGGTTTTTAGTCCTCCGAGATAGCATCATTTGATTTACAAAGTCACTTTGGAATAATTGTCAAGTTAGAAAGCCATTCTTGGTGCCAAGGTTCATCTTTAAAATTGTTAGCTATATTCTGGGAAAATTTTAGTTCTCTTATTGTCCAAATCACTTTCATTTTCATCTCAATTTCAATTATCTTTTGGCCTAGTCCAACCTCCTGATTCAAAAGTGCAAGGGTAGTCACCCTTTGATTTGAAACACCTCTTTGACAGTGTTGGTAAAGCCCTCTTTTTCTTTTCATTTCTCTTTGGACAATAGAGGACTTCGATTATCCTAGTTTGGTGTTGAGACTTTGAAAGGTCACCTTATCATTGAGAATATCTCTCTTTCATGTCAGTTACGACAAGGTACCAAGTTAATCAAGGGAAGTGACCCCCTATTGCCTTTAGCCAGTTACCACCCGTCAAGACTCGTCGACAACCTAAGGGAAAATGACCCCTTTTTGACCAATCTCCTAAGAGTGAATCCGAGGTTTGTTTTAATCCAGAAGCTAATCCTAGTGAAGTGAGCACCTCTTTTGTACCACTTTCATCAAGTATGGACATGAGTTACACTTTCACCCGACAACAAAGAGAAGCCATGAATCAAACTCTTGAGGATATCTTCCAACGACATAAAAGAGAGTATGGTGGTTCTTCTCATGCTAGTCCACCTGGGTCACCTCCTAACAACACGAGGTATTTTGATGCTCATCAACGAGCTGAAAGACACCATAAGCAAGCTCACTCAGATTCAGGGTCACAACACGAAGACTAAAACAATGAATTTAGTGATCACCATATCAACGCAGCTAATGCAATGAGGCATTCAAGACAAACCTCCCCACTTAAAGACACCTCTCGATATGCAAATACAAGATTGAGAAGCATTGAGAGAGAGAAGCAAGCCTACTTAGATGAACAGGCTGCTAAAAAGGAAAAATTCTGACAACTAGAGGAAGAGGAACGTGCATTGTTGGATATACAGAAAAGAGTCACCCAAGAAGAAGAAGATAGACTCTATGCACAACAACTCCAAAGCCGATTTAACGGGAGGGGAGCCAATAGTGGGACCAACTCGCCCCCATCTACCCCTTCCCCTAGCCCTCGAAGAAGATCAAAGACATCCTCACGATCCCCAAGTCCTAGAGGAAGAAGGACTTCAAGATATGACCATCATAGGAGACAGTCGTCTCATAAACATTCAAAGCAACCCTCCCAACGAGCACATCATGGCTCACAACATGGAGGAAGTTATGCTAAAATTGATCATATGGACTTCATGACTATGCAACAAGAACCATCCTTTCAAGCCTATGTGGAGCAATATGTGGAACAAAACAAAGACCAATTCTTGGAAAGTCTTATCAACAAAGGTGCTAAAGTTCCATATAATTTTGATGTTCACCAAAAGATCAAGAAACAGAATCCTTCAACTGATGAGGTGATCTTACAAATGCAAAAGGATATAGACAGGATGAAGGCTCCCAAGAGCACATTTCATTTGGACTCCATATGTCCTAACCCCATTGACAAAAGTGTGGTGATGGTAGAATTTCCTAAGAAAGTTGAATTCCCAACATACGACAAATATGATGGCACTGGTGACCCTCACGACCATGTTCGACAATTTTACATAATGAGATTTTCCTTTCACCATGAAGACTCCTACTTGCTAAGATTATTCCCAAGGAGTTTAAAAGGTCAAGCCATGGAGTGGTTCACCAACCTTTCCCCTCCAGTAAAGACATTTAAAGAACTTGTCCAAAGATTTGTTCAATATTTCGCTTACAATTTATCTAGGTCGGTCACCATGCTTGATTTGTGTAAACTTAAACAAAATCAAGGGGAATCTTTTGTCACCTTTTTACAACGATGGAGGCGATTGTGTTCGAAATACCCAAGGACAATCCCTGAAGAAGAGAGAATTGATATCATTGTGAACAATCTAATACCAGAACTCAGATATGAAGTCAAGAAAATCCCATTTAATTCCTTTGATACTATGGTAGAGGTGGCATGTCGCATTGAGGATGTCCTAAAAGAACAAGGAATTTTGGCTAAAATAATAAATAACAACAATAGCCAAAATAACAATACTAATGGTAACAAGGACAAAAAGAACTCTTATTGGAACAAAAACAAGCAAGTGGTCAACGACGGAGTTGTTGATTCATCTCAGGTCAAAAATGAAGGAGTTCTTAACCTCTCTCATGCAGTTCAAGCTATGAAGTTGCAAACATCTTCAACGCCACAAGACAAACCTAAGTATCAAAAGAGATCTAAAACGGAGAAAAGACAATTTACTAAATTGGGAGAATCTTATGCAGATGTTTTCAAGACACTAGTTGCTCATAATTTGGCGCAACCACAGGATCCTACAAAACATCAAATACCGGATCCTTTACCTCATTGGTGGGATGCTAAGGCTTTTTGTGTTTTCCATAATGGGATTGGACACAACATAGAAAATTGTTTTAAACTCAAGCATCTTGTCCAAGACCTTATTGAGAAAGGACAATTACAAGTGGATGGGTTAACCACTAATGCAGACCATAAAGCCTTTAAAGAGCCCTTGCCTAAATATGAAAAAGGAGAGAATTCTAGCAGTAAGAATGGCAAGGCGGCTATTAACTATACATACACACATGCTGACAATGTGATTAACATGCTTGAAGTGGCTGACGATAACATCAACATGGCAAGAAAGAAAGATCCTTATGGACATAATGTGGACTCAACTCCTATGACTAATGAAAGACCCGCTGTGGTGATAAGAGGTCCTCACTCACAAGGAATGCCCCAGTCTCTCAATGCTGTCACTAGGGGTCAGGCCCAAGCACCCATTATCATCAAAGGTCCTAGCACTAGCAAGTCTAAATAGCCCGTGTCTAAAGGTGCTCCTCTCAAATCTGCCGTTGGTCCTGATTCCAATTATAATCTTATTGACCAGCTACAACGTACACCCACTCAGATATCCATTTTAGAGCTTTTAGAATTATCTCCTAAGCACAAGCGCGTCCTCGAGGATGCTTTGCGAGCAGCCAATGTCCCTAATAACTTAGACATTGACCAATTCCAAAACATGGTCAACCATTTGGCTAGCCCTCATTACCTCACCTTCTCAGAAGAAGATGACAAATCCATTAGTCACCCACATAATTTGGCCTTACACATCGAAGTCATGATTCATAAAACCCGTGTTAGGCGTGTACTGATAGATGGGGGTGCGGGGCTCAATATTTGTACCCTGAGTTTGATGCTAGCTCTAGGGTATTCTGAGAATGTCATTGACACAAAGAAAAGGATCACAATCAAAGCATATGACGAGGCAGAAAGAAGTTCTAAGGGATTGGCTGTTTTTCCTATTCGCATTGGTCCCGTAGAAAAAGATATATTATTCCAAATTGTTGATGTTGGACCTCTAGCCTACAACATTTTGCTAGGTAGGCCATGGATTCACGAAATGCAGGCAGTCCCATCAACATATCACCAGTGTGTTAAGTTTCCCCATAACGGTGTAGAAATTTGTATCCCTGGAGACAGTGCTCTATCAGTTAATAACATTTCTGCGGGACTACATGTACCTTTGAATAGGGAAGCTGACAATCCTAGCAGTTCACTTGAACAATGCAAGCAAAAATTCAAGACCATGGACCTTGGGATGGGAGATTATAAGATTGATTCTTTTACAAAAATGCCAATCTCTCTTAGGTCTTATGGGAGACCATCCCCAAATGTGAAGCCTTCGTCATCAGCAATGACGTTATTTGGGAAATTTTTTGAGTCTTCGGTCCCCATTCAAGAAGAGAAAGAGGAAGTTGCTGTAAGGGACTGGATATATCACGAGGAGAAATACAAACATAATGAGAATTTTTCTCCTTCACCTTAAACTTATGAGAAAGGGTATACACTGGTTAAAAATATGGGATATCCGGGATTTGGTCCCCTTAGTCATAGGCTGGACGCTAAAGCTGAGCCTCTTGATCATGCTCTTTTTGGACGAAAGAACAAGTCCACGATTGGCTTAGGTTTTGAGAATAAGAAGAAGAAAGGTGTCCCTGTCCCAGCTACGACGGACAGTGACAGTGATGCAGATTATACGCCTGATCTTTCCAACCAACAAGATGTGTCTGATGATTGGGTGCCCTCAACAAATCTCCTTTGGGGAGATTCCATAGATTTGATGCTTAATAGTCCTACTATCCCAGCTGCGATGGATAGTGACTGTGTGACTGCTAGATCGACAAAGGAAAGTGTTACTGTCCTAGCTGCGACGGATAGTACCAATACTAGCACTAGAGAGGGGGAAACCCTTCCTAACCTTGAGGCTTCTACATCACGAGGCCTAAATGATGACTCAGAGATAGACTCCCATGAATATGAATGGGATTCACTTTCAAATGCAACAATTGATCTAGACGTGGATATTATTCATGCCTATAGTACCCAACCCGATGCGACTAACGATCCTAGTGTCAGACTAGAGGATTGCCCTCCTCAAATCGCCTTAGTAGATGATGCTTCATTTGATAGGATGAGTCCTAATTCGGGTATCTTAGGAGAAGACTTGATGAACTCTGATTATATGATCACCAGAGATGACACCTTTCGCATTAACAACATTGAACCCACCATTGACTTACCCCTTGTTCACTTTGACCTGATTGACTGGTCTCAGCGCCACCAAGAGCCCACATTCCTCACATTTCACAACGATTACAAAATTTCTTTCTATCTGAATGCTCTCGAACCCATGGCTTCTTCCACCAGTGAACCAACAACCAGCATGACAGAGCTTGATATTAAGTACCTCAGTCTCAAAATAAAAGAAAAAAAGAAAAATAGGTTTGATGGCGAAAACCACTTAGTGGCGGTGTCAAAACCAAAAATAGTAAAAAGAAATGACGCATCCGAAGGTGAAAACCTCTTTGAGGCACCTAAGGATGGGGTACTTAATAATTTGCCGAGTTATTTCCAGGATAGATCATCAATATTGATTGAACCAACAAAGCCGGTCAATTTAAACACAGAAGAAAATCCTCAGATAGTCCATCTTGCTCAGTCTTTATCAGAGGAAGAGACCAAGGCATATGTATAGTTTTTACAGAAAAAGAAAATTAATTTTTCATGGACCTACTCAGACATGCCAGGGCTTGACACGAATCTCATAATGCATCACTTATCTATAGCTCCAGGAGTCAAGCCAGTAAAACAGAGATTAAGAAAAATGCATCCACATGTAGCTCTACTTGTCAAAGGAGAATTAGAAAAACTTTTGAGAGCTGGATTTATTAGAGCCATCGATTATGTAGAATGGATCTCAAACATAGTACCGGTCTCCAAACATGATGGGTCCATTCATGTTTGCACAGATTTTAGAGATCTAAATAAAGCTTGCCCAAAGGATGATTTTCCACTTCCAAACATTGACATGATAGTGGACATGACGGCGGGCTATGACATATATTCCCTAATGGATGGTTTCTCGAGGTATAATCAAATCAAAATAGCTCCTAAAGACCAAGATAAAATAGCATTCACATGTGCATGGGGAACCTACTGCTGGAACGTCATGCCATTCGGGTTAAAGAATGCAGGAGCAACCTACCAAAGAGCTATGATGACTATCTTTCATGATATGATGCACAAAAATATGGAAGATTATGTGGATGATACCCTGGAAAAATCAAGAAAAAGGGACACACACCTCAATGATCTGGAAGTAATTCTAGATCGTATGGAACAATTTCAACTCAGATTGAATCCAAAGAAGTGCGCATTTGGCGTCACCTCAGGCAAACTTTTAGGATTCATAATATCAGCAAAAGGTATTGAGGTTGACCCCGAAAAGGTCCAAGCAATCCTAGATATGCCACCTCCTCGAAATATCAGTCAAATGAGAAGTCTTCAGGGACGTCTTCAATCA
The DNA here is from genome assembly GCA_027943335.1 of Chamaecyparis obtusa. Lineage (NCBI taxonomy): Eukaryota > Viridiplantae > Streptophyta > Pinopsida > Cupressales > Cupressaceae > Chamaecyparis > Chamaecyparis obtusa. The sequence continues at coordinate 36,890 of BSBK01010767.1, read as the reverse complement.
ATTAGGAGGTTTATTTCTCAGCTTGCAGATAGAGCGCAACCCTTCAACAAGACATTGCATAAGGGTGCTTCTTGTGTTTGGAACGAGGATTGTCAAAAGAGCCTAGATCAGATCAAACAATACTTGGCCAATCCTCCAATCCTAATGCCTCCTATTCCAGGGAAACCATTGATCCTATATATTTCAGCTACAGACACTTCCCTGGGGGCATTATTGGCTCAAACAGATGATACTGGGAAAGAACGGGCCATCTACTATATCAGCCGTACTCTAGTCTCTTATGAGATTAATTACAATAATATTGAGAAGTCTTGTCTCACGGTGGTGTTTGCTTCTCAAAAGTTGTGCCACTACATGCTTGCTCATACCATACATTTGGTTGCCAAAATTGATCCCCTTAAATACTTGCTTAGTAAGGCTGCCCTGACGGGTAGACTTGCTAAATGGATGATGGTCCTCACTGAATTTGACATAGAGTACGTTGAAAGAAAGGCAATAAAAGGGCAAGCTATTGCCGACCAATTAGCTAATTTTCCAATCCAGGATAGTATGCCAGTCCAAGTGGAATTCCCAGACGAACACATCTTATATACCACTACTCGCACTTGGACAATGTTCTTTGATGGCTCCCGCATGCAAAATGGATCAGGTGCTGGAGTGTTATTTGTTTCTCCACATGGGTACAACATTCCGAAGTCTTACAAACTATTATTCCCATGTACCAATAATATTGCAGAATATGAAGCTTTAACTAATGGCTTGAGAATGGCTATAGAATGGAACATCATAGAATTACATGTCTTTGGGGATTCCCAGTTAATCATCAACCAAGTCAATGAAGAGTATCAAACCAAGGATGACAAATTGATACCCTATAAAAAGATGGTTGATTCTTTGAGATGCTATTTCACCTTTGTGACGTTTCAACAAATCCCTAGGACAGAGAACAAAGCTGCAGATGCCATGGCCACATTAGCTTCACTTCTTTAGTTGGAGATACATGAATCCAGATTTGAATTCCTGGTGGAAGAGCTACACCATCCCATCTTTGACTCGTCTGAAAGCCGTGTCATTTGTGCCATTATCACACACGAGTCTTCCTAATATGGTGCTATCTATTCATATCTTCGTGATGGCATCATCCCTGACACATTCACCCACTCCGAGCACCGAAACCTCATCCGTAACGCCTCTCACCACACCCTCATCTCTGGTGATTTATATAGGAGGGGTTTAGATGGGACGCTCCTTAGGTGCTTGGAAAAGGAGGAATCCAACCAAGCGTTAGCTGACATCCACAAGGGCATTTGTGGTGGACATTCTAATGGTCTTGCCATGGCCCGAAGGTTGCTTAAGGTGGGATATTATTGGCCCACAATGCAGATGGACGCAGTCACCTTTGCTAAGTTATGTGAAAAATGTCAGAAACACGGCAACCTGATTCATGCTCCAGGTAGGGAGCTGATTCCTTCTGTTTCTCATTGGCCATTTCAGCACTGGGCCTTTGATCTAGTTGGGCAGATTCATCCCAACTCATCAGGTGGACACAAGTTCATTATTACTGCCACTGACTACTTCACAAAATGGGTGGAGGCTGTACCACTTTCTGTTGCTTCAGGAAGGACCATTTCTTTGTTCATCTTGAATCATATCATTTGCCGATTTGGAGTGCCTTCCGAGATCATTACTGACAATGGAGGTCAATTTAAGAATAAGGACCTAAAGCACCTATGCAAAAAGTTTAAAATCAAGCAACATTGGTCCTCCATCTATTTTCCACAGGGAAACGGACAGGCAGAAGCTTCTAACAAAACCATTCTTAAGATTCTTCATAGAACAGTGCATAAGAATGGTAGGGATTGGCACTTACAAATCAATCCAGCACTATGGGCCTACAGAACAAGCATTTGCACACCTACAGGAGCCACTCCTTTCTCTCTCACCTATGGTGCTGAAGCAATATTGCCTTTAGAAGTTGAAATACCATCCCTTAGAGTCTCACTCAAAGGTTTGATTACAGATGAGGATTACCACGCCATGAGGTTACAGGAACTAGAACTTCTAGATGAGAAGCGTAAGGCTTCCTTTGATCATATGAGAGTGTATCAAAAGCGTATGTCCAAGGCATTCAACAAGAAGGTTCACCCTAGAGAATTTCAAATAGGTGATCTTGTTTTACGCGAGAACCCTAAGAACCAACAAAATAAAGAGCAAAAGGGCAAGTTTGAACCTAACTGGCTTGGACCATATGTCATCACAGCTGCTTTTGGTACTGGTGCATATTTACTGTCAGATCCTGATGGAGAACAGCTCCCTGATCCCATCAACATTGTGCACCTCAAGAAGTTCTATCCTTGATGCCCGTCCTGTCTGGCGGCATCCTTTGTACATATCTTATTGATCCTGAAAAAATTCTTAAAAAATTGATATATGATGCTGAAAAAAATCCTAAAAAGCATAAAAAGTCCTGAAAAAAATATAAAAAAATTCAAAAATTCAAAAATTCAAAAAAATAGAAAAAGTGCCTTGGTGAAAACCTAGCAATAGGCGCCTTGGTAGCAAAAATCCAAAAAAATGAAAAAAATGAAAAGAATCCAAGTGGTGAAAACCTGGAAATAGGCGCTACTTGAGACCTTTGCACCCCTATTTGTTAGCATGTGTCCTCGACACTTAGCCACTTCCCATCATGCCTTGACCTTATTTGGCTTAGTCTGGAATTGGTTTTTGTCTTTGTCTAGGGGGCATAACTATTCACATAGGTCCTTTTGGTGCGTTTGTCTCTTGGGGCATTTCACAACAGGTGTTTTTCAACACCACCCCAAACAGTGTTTTTCAACACTACCCTTGCGTCGAAGTGTTTCTTAACACTTATCAGATGTCTTACCCAATAGTCTAAAGTATGATGCGATATTTCTCATTAGCAGATATGATACTCAGAGTTTGACTCTATGACCAACACACACGCACTTAAACAATCAACTCGCTGACGATATGATGACTTTATTTTTCTTTGTGTGCTATCTATGAGGATTTCTTTGATGAGTGATCTCTCCCTGAGAAGTTTTCGATGATGCATAGCTAGAAGATTGAGGGAATGAGAACATGTTTTCTTTCTTTATCTGCTTGCGGGTATATTTTGTTGATCCTAACTATCATGAACATTTATGCTGGTCCTACTTGACACTATGGATTGACAAGGTATTATCCTTGACTGTTTTGCGAGTGCATGCTTTTAGTTATCCTGACTTTCATGTGTCTTGATACAAGCATAATCTCGCCATATCAAATTTAGGTGATCTCACTGCATTAGTCATCTTGACCTATATGTCTTTGATGCCTAGGTAAGATTCCCACATTTCTATCTGATAAAGATCATATTCATATCCACATAGTTATGCTAGTGTGCATTGTATGATCTTACGACGCTACCAATAAAGCTCGATGATGATAATTAGATGTCTATAAGCGTTGTGACCTTGCAAGTCAATCACTTTCATAGTAGCTTGCATTTCTAGGGTCATGTTAGTCTAGTTTTGCATTTTGCATATGGAAATAGCTCTCCTTTTCATCTCACATGGACTATCAGTCGACTGCGCTCACCTTCTCTCCTTCTTGATCATGTCTTTCACTCCTTATCTTTTTCATCTCGAACCTGTTCCTGTTCATCACAAGGAGTTAATCATATCATCATATCTATATCAAAACTGTCATTTTCAAGAAACATAAGTCTATATCATACATATGAGAATTAAACATACATCTATGAGAGAGAACATACATAAGCACATAAAGCATTTTGAGCAAAATGACAAGACAATATACATAAACTGATACATCCATCAGAAGTGAGACAAATACACATGATACATCGAACATCCAGTAATCTCATATACAATGTCATGATACAATATGGGATCCCAAAATCTGGATCAACAGTCTCAAAATATGTCTAAAACATCTAAGACCTAACCCTAAGACTCACTACCACCCTCGTGAGGAGCTCGTGGTGGTGGAGGAGGCATAGCTCTCCTATCGAGTGCCACGTCTGATACCCCTGCCCGCTGAGAGTATGATGGTGCTCTCTCACCCTCTGGGACAACTTGCAAATATAACCAGTGGTAATAGGCAGCTCTCGCTGACTCTCGTCGGAGCTCTAGTGCCTCGGCCTGTGTCATCGCCTCACGGCGTACTATCTCTGCTCTAAAATCAGCTATCTGCTGATCCTGCTCTGCCCTCAGATCCAGGAGCTGCTGATCTCTCATGGCTATAGTGGTCCACAGCTGCTGTATCTCTGCCTCCTGAGCCTGTATCTGGGCTCTCAGGTCCTCTCCCCCCGCAGGCTGCTCCTGTTGTGCCTCTGCCTGCTGGCGAGCTGGTCTCACCTCCTCCTCAGGTGTCGCTGACCGCTGTCCCCGTGACCATTTCTGGCCACCTGATCTCGACCCCTCTCCTCTCTCCATCCTCCTCCCTCTCCCCCTCCTGCCATCTCCTCCATCCCCTCCCTCCCCTCCTCCCTCCCCTCCGTCCCCTCCGTCTCCTCCCGGCGCTGGCACCTGTACATCTGGTACTGTAAATTGAGGGAATGGTACCCTCCGCCGCTCTGCTCTGTAGGCTCCATCAGCCCTTGCGTCTGCCACATCTGGAAAATAATCCCAAGGCTCGCTCCTGATAGCTGCTATCTCTGCGATAGCCTGCTGATAATCCAACATGGGTAGCCACCCATGCCCCTCCTCATCCCTAGCCCTGGCATATGTAGTAGTCTCTATCGAGACTCACTGCTGCCTCCCAAACTGCTGCCACACCTGAGTGATGCAGAATCTCTCTACAATCTCTGCATATTGACCTACCAGTGGCCGACTACACAGCATGTAGCTCAACTCATCCGCTGCATCCCCCCAAACCTCAACCTCCCTGTACGGCCTCCATGTAAATGAGGCTATCTCGTCTAAAATTCATCTGTAATAGGTCACATCCCCAGAATGGGCATGTGATATAAACCCGATGTACTTATAAATGTAGGGGTACCTCCTCTCCTTCGGCTGAACTCTGGGGTGCACCACAGCAATGTGCTCCCATGCCCATACCTATGCCAGGATGGCACCACATGCCCATGTCCGACCGTCCCTGTAGACGATCTCGTGCAGCTCATGATACATCTCTGCCAGGATCGCAGGCCCCCATGCCATCCGTCGGGGCCTGCCTACCAAGTCTACCAATAACCTGCCCCATCCAAGCAGGAATCCCTTCTGACTGTGATCAGTCATCAGGATCTGTGAAATGATAGATGCCACAATGCATGGCACTAGATAATCTCTGCCAAAATCATCAAGCAGTCGCTCCCAGCTGACATGCCTGTCCAGGATAGTCACATCCTGAAACATCTCCTGAATCAATCGACGCCCCTCAGTGGCATCCTGATCATAATATACCTGTGACAACACATAAATCATGTTAGTTTTCATCTTTTGGAAATATTACATTTTACATGACTATCTCAAAAACATGATTATACTTATAGGCTCTTCGTGGCATGGAACTCGAAGGATCCTATAGACATCCTCCAGTGTGATGGATGCCTCGCCTGTAGGAAGGTGGAAGGTGTTGTGCTCGCTGTGCCATCTCTCGGCCAGCGCAGTCAACAACCCATGGTCCGCTCGGATATAGGGGTACCTCAACAGATACCGGAATCCCATCGCCCTAAGGTCGGCATTGCCCGGATCATCCAGATCTCGGACACACCGTAATCCTGTCACCTTCGGCGCTCTGATGATGAGCGCCGAAAAAACCTCCTGCAAGCCAAAACCAAGCCAGTTGTTAGCACATATCATGATGGATGTTCAAAAACTCAGTATAAAATATCTTAAAAACGTAACATTGTCTAGACCCATGTCATTTTTGCTCAAAAATGCATTAAAAATCAATATTTTATGCTGGGCGATATTTTTTTTATGGAGAAGTATCGCGCGATACTTCTCCCTATAGTGGGGCGATAAACCTTATATCGCGTGATACTTCACCCAGTATCGTGTGATCTTTCGCCCAATATCGTGCGATACTGGTGCCTAAGGTCGCGCGATACTTTGGGGTCACGCAAAGTATTGCGCGATATTTCTCCCTAAAGCGCACGATACTTCTAAAGTATCGCGTGATATTTCGCCTAACAAATTTTTTTTTAAAATTTAAAATTTGAAAAAATGTGCTAAAATAAGCTATTAAATGCTAAAAATGATCAACAAACTCAAGTTTTTTGAAAACATACCGGGGCAGGATAGTGTGGTGGCCGGTTGTGCAACCGGGCACGCTCGAATCGATGCCTATGGACGGGAACTCTTGCTTGCTGGGCCATTTTCTCTCTCTAAAGCTCTGAAATTCTCAAATCGCTAAAAGACAAATGATTTTTGAAAATGACATTTTGACCTCTTTTATAGTCTTTTGACTTTTTGACCTTATTTTCAAAACACCTCAGAATTGCGCAAAAATTGCACCCCTAGCTAATTTCAACGTCCTGGATCCATTTTCGGACTTGAAATCAAAATCCAAGGTCATCTTGATAGTCAAAATCGCATTTCAAAATCTTCCCCCCTTCTGCGCAGTTCGCTGATCTTTTGAGGCCTAATCTTTTAATCTTTGCTGGGGCATCGTCATTCCTTCCTTTTCATATCTTCCAAACTTCTAGTCTTTCATTCATATTCATTCCATTCCCTCATTTCTCACGTTTAACTGCATCTTTCCAGTCAGGCTAGGGCATGTTCTATTGCCTAATGGTTAACCTATTTGACCCTTACATTCGATTGTGACTTGATCAACCTTATCAATTTTCTGTCTCTCCTCTACTTGATTTCGATTTCGATTCCGAGGGGGCAGTATTTATGGGATTCTCATCCCTAATTCTCTTGATTTTCCTGATTCAGACATCTTTTGTGAGCTTTTGCTCAAAATTTGAGATTCTTATCTCCCATTTTTAGACATTGATTATTGCCTAGCAGCGACGGTGATAGTTTTATCTAAAGCTTGATTTGCACCTAGCAGCGACGGTGTTGGTCTAAGATTTTGTTTATGTTTGTCCAGATGTGATCTCGAATCGACCTCATATCTGAGTTGTCTTGTGATCCCAGATCGATCTCACATTTCAACTTCATTCTTTGACTACATGTGTTCCCAAATCGATCACACATTAGTCAAAGAGGGGCAAATGTATGCACCCAAAAATGGTCGCCTAGACTTTGGGCCCCATTTATTTGATTTATCAACTCTGAATCATTTTGATCAATAATCAATATTTTCAACATTATCAATTTCTTGATCAAATCTTAATTTCAATCATATATTGGATTTTTATCCTTGGGCTAACCATTTATCCTAAGTCTTTATTTAATTAAAAGGAATATTTCCTCCCCTTTTAATTAAATAAAAAGCCCCCACTTTCCTCTTATCCTAAGTTGCACAAATAAAGCATTATTCATATTTTATAAAAAGGAAAAAAACACTTTTTGTCTCATATGGACATAAAGTCAACTTCTATTTTCTCATTGGAGGATACTTGTGCACATGGATTGCTCCTCTTTCAAGCTCCACCGCTGATTAAGACTTTTTGCCTCTTAATCTCCATGGTCCATTTCACCTCATTTCTTATAAAAGGAGAGCTCTCTCCTTCATTTGCATATCCATGTTTTATGCTAATGTTATGCTGCAGGTTTTAGGTGCATTTGAAGTATGAAGACATTGAAGACTTGTTGCTTTCATCATCTAGTTTATATTTGTTTTCTTAGTTGCATGATCATGGCATCATAGATTAGATTTCTTTTTATGCAATAGAATAGATCTCACATAGCTTAATTAGGGGCTTGAAATCTATTTCTTTTCATAGCTTAGTTTGCACTTCATTTGATAGATTAGTCTTGCACATTCATACTAGTTGCATTGGCATTGCATTTTCCATTTAGATTCTTGGGGACATTGGCACTCTTGCCCTTGTCTTCACTTGAATCTCTCATTGCATGGTTGACTAGCAAGGTCACATTCTTGTAGCTCTAGCTAAGAGCAAAACTCATAAGTTCTTTGCAACTCCATGCATAGAGAGCTATGGGCCGCTTTGTGAGGCCTCATTGTTGAGCAACCTTGCAAGTAATGGTTCATAGAAGTGCACCATTTTAGTGTGTACAGGAACAATATTGGAAATCCACTCAGGATAATCAATAGCTCTGATGAAGTTAGCTTTCAGAAGCTTCTCAAGTTTAGCCTTAACCAATAATGCCACATGAGGATGCATCTTTTTGAGTTTTTGTTTGATAGGTTTTACCTCTAGAGCAATAGAGAGGTGATGCATAATAAGCTCATTGTTCAAACTAGGCATGTCCGAATATTTCCATGCAAAGTTGATCTTTTTTTCCTGAAAAAAAGTAGTAAATTGTTCTTTCTCCTTTTCGGAGAGGGATGGAGCTACATGGATTATCTTAGGAGATTCCTCTATTCCCAAGTTGATTGGCTATGTAGGTTCTATCAGAACTAAAGATCTTTCCTAGAAGTAGCTAGGCAGATTACCAAGTACCTCATCCTCAGGTGCTTCGGAGAGGTTTTCACCCTTAGATATGTCTTTATTTTTACTATTTTGAGGTATGGACACCTCCACAATGTGGTTTTCACCATCTGACCCTTTCTTTTTTCTTTTGATTTTATGACTGAGGTACTTGATATTTGATTTTGTCATATGTGTTGCTAGTTCACTGGTGGAAGAGGTGAAAGGTTTAATGGAATTGAGGTAACAAGCGATCTCATAGTCATTTTGGAAGGAAGGCAATGTAGGTCTTTGATCTTGGGTGGACCAATCTATGAGATCTGAGTGAATGAGAGGGAGTGAAGTGATGGGTTCAAGGGCATTGATGCAATAGGTATCATCTATGGTGATGAGAGAAGTCGAGCCTGTAGGGTAAGCTCCAAAAGTATCAAGATCTAGATTTGGCATAGAAGGACCAGTGTGGTCCACTAAAGCAATATACAGAGTGAACTCATCAAACCCTACATGAGACTCATCAACTACATCAGGTTGGGCGCTATAAGTATGAATCACATCAACTTCCATATCCACTGTGGAAGATCCTTCTGAGAGAGTGTTCCATTTGTACTCATTTGAATCTGTCATTGAACTTCTACTGGGATGTTTGCACCAAGAAGGTTTAGGATGCCTAGAAGTAGAAGCACCCATGTCATAAATGGTGAGATCTACTCTTTCTAGTAATCGCATAATATTCCTACATTGTCTAGCTCTGGGGTTAAATTCATTAAGTACATCATCTCTAGACGTAGAGGCTTCATCTATGTCATCATCAGGTATGCATTATTCTCCCCAAATGAGTGAAGCAGAAGGAAGGATGTCTTCCATTTGAGCCATAGTGTATAGTGGTGATTCATCCATATCAGTATCTGAGTCACTAATCATGGGAGAATTTCTAGAACATTCAGGGGGATCATCATCTTCAGCGCCATATCCTAGACCCATGGTATCCTTAGAGTGTCGAACATCAGTATCACTCAAAGGTTCAACTAGAGCATGTCCATTATTACTTAAAGGTCCTTGACCTTGATAGCCCATTTGCTGCAAAAATGTGTAGCCTTTACCATAGCGTTTAGGGGAGATGGGAGTAGCAATTGTCGTACTGTCTTCTTCCTCTTTATAGATCCAATCCCTAACAGCTTGTTCTTCTTTTTCTGCTTCTAAGGGTACATATGCCTGAACAAAGGTACCAAAAACTGTCATGGCAGAAGCGAAAGGCTTCATCTTGTTCGAAGGTCTACCATATGACTTAGGAGAAGTGGGCATAGCAGCAATAGAATCCAATGTGTATTCACCCATACCAATACTCATCATTTTTAATTTTTTCTTAGCAACAATAAGGGATGCACTAGGATCATGAGAAGGTTTATTGTGTGGGATGAATGTTTCAGCAACATCGAGAGTATTGATAGCAATAGCATTGTCCCCAGGAATCACAATCTCAGCTCCATTGTATGGGAACTTGATGCATTGATGGTAGGTAGAAGGGACAACCTTCATGTCATGGATCCAAGGATGACCCAGAAGAATGTTGTATGTGAGTGGGATGTCTAATACTTGAAACACAATATCTTTCACAACTAGACCCACTCAGATAAGCAGCACAATAAGACCCTTCGAAGACCTCTCCACTTCATCATATGCTTTGATAGTGATCTTTTTCCTAGGATCTACAACAAACTCGGACAGTCCCAATTGTTGCACAACATGAAAGGAAACAATATTCAACCCTGCACCATTGTCTATCAGGACTCAGAGGACTCGAGTATGGTAGACTTGGACCTCAATATGTAAAGCAAGATTATGTGGGTGACCAAGGGATGTGTCATCCTCCGCGGAAAATGAGAGGTAGTGAGGAGATGAGATATGGTTAACCATAGCCTGGAACTTATCTGGATCAATGTTATTAGGGACATTCACTGTGCGTAGATCCTTTTCAAGGATCTCTTTGTGCAAGGGAGATAGCTCAAGCAACTCAAAAATGGATATTTGAGTCGGAGTTCGTTGCAACTGGTGAACAAGGTCATAGCTAGATATGGCTGGAGGAGTCGATTGTTTAGAAGATGAGGCTTGTTTGGGATCAAGAGCAATTTTAAGGATGATTTTGGCTTGCCCCCTAGTAACATCATTTAGTGGCTCATTTCAGGAAGATGAACCACCAAGTGTTTGCAAGATCAACATAGGCATCTCATGATTGTCATCACTAGTGCCTTGAGATCTCATCATGAAAACACTCTCAACAGGCTCTACCATGTTGATCACATGCACATCATTAGTATATGTATAATTGATCTTTGCATCATAATTTTTCTTGTTTGCTTGAGAAGTTTCCCCCTTTTCATACTTAGGTAGAGGGGTTTTGAAGGCCTTGTGATTAGAATTCTTAACCAAGCCATTTGTGAGAACTGTTCCTCCATCAATAAGATCTTGAATAGCATCTTTGAGCTTGAAACAATTATCTGTGTTGTGTCCCTTGTTCCTATGATAATTGAAGAAATGATCCTCTCTCCACCAATCAGGCTTAACTGGTTTATTGAAGGGACGAGAATTTTTAGGAAGCGTAAGATACTTGTTGGCAACCAAGGTCTTAAGAATCACATCATAAGGTTCGGCCAACTTGGTGTAGACTCGTCGTTGATATGTCTTCTTGGGTTTGTCTACATATTGAGGCTTACTCACGCTTTGAGTGTTGGAAACCTCTTGTTGTTTAGTTGCGTAGATAGCATTGGAGAGGTGGAAAGTGGGCTCTTTAGCTTTAGGAACATCTACAACCCCATCATTGACAACATACTTGTTTTTGTTCCAGGGTTTGTTTCTGTCCTTTCCATTACCTCTGGTATCTTTGTTGATGACAATATCCCCTTTCCTTATGGAAAAATCCTCAATACAGTATGCACTTTCAACCATGTCATTGAAAGAGGAAAATAGTTGTTTCCTTAAATCATAATATAATTGAGGCACAAGAGTGTTGACAAAGATGTTGATCTTTTCCCTTTTAGGTAGTTGACAAGGATATCTAGAATATAATGACCTCCAACGTTGCAAGTAGGTAGCAAATGATTCACCTTGATTCTTCCTAAGAGCACTTAGATCTATCATAGTAATAGGCTACTAAATGTTATATGAATAATATTGAGTGAAACACCTAGCCAACTCATCTAAGGTCTTGAGAGGAGGTGTCAATTTTGCAAACCATTCCAAAGCTTGTCCTCTTGAACTCCTAGGGAATAACCATAGTAGAAATGTGTCTTCATGAAGGAAGTCCATGCTAAGAGCGCAAAAATGACGCACATGGTCATGGGGATCACCATTTCCATCATACTTATCATATTTGGGAACCTCATTATCCCTAGGAAATGAGACCATGTATAGACTCCTATAAGAGGGAAGAGCACAAATAGATTCTACAATCAGAATGCCTCCTTATGAAGATGATGACATTGACATAAACATTCATGATCCTATATATTCAGTTGATTATGAGCATGTTTTTGATTTAGTTTTTATAGGTGCGTGCACATACATGTTCTTTTATTTAATTTTAATTTATCATATAAGTGATGTTTAATTTTAATAGAATCCATTTGTATACATGATATTTTTGCTGTAGTTGCAGATCTTGACAACATAGAAAGTGTAGATTATTATCTACTAAGATGCAAGAAAGAAAAATACAAGTTGACAGAACAAACTGTAGATGATGATGAACAGACATATCCAACTGGTTCAGTTGTTATTGAAGGAACCTATTATTAGCAAATAAAGGTCGACATAAATGGTGTTCAATTTATTAAATACATATCTGAGAAAAAAGTTATACAATACAGTCACTTGGTTATAGCAACAAAGTTGCAATTCGAGGCATTGCAAAAAAGAGGACGTGGCAATCAGAAGTGGAGGTTGTCTATTGAAGAACATGACAAACTTTTGGAGATAATAAAAGATAGAGAGGATCCAGACTATATGTATGAGGAGCTTTATAACTCTATAAGCTTCAGAATAAACTTCCTTTTGTAGCTCTTGTACTTTCATATTTAAACTCTATAGTTTGAAGTTTCATGTTTGAACTCATATATATTGTATGTTTTTATGTATGTATGTTAGTTAATTAATTGTATGCTTTGATTAATGTTTTTGGTAATTATGCTTTAGTTAATTGTGATAGTTACTTAAAATTAATTATATGCTTTCATGCATTACCTCCCCTTAATTATGTTAGTTAGATTACTTAATTATGTTAGTTACCTACTTAATTAATTGTCCTAATTGTTAGTCTGTTAGTTATGTCCGTTAGATTACTTAATTATGTTACTTACTTAATTAATTGGTAATTGTTAGTTAATTAGTTACTTAATTAATGTATGATTTGATTAATTACCTCCCCTTAAGACCTCCCCTTAAGACATTAGTTAGTTACTTATTTAATTGTTTTTTACTTACATGTATGTTAGTTAATTAATTGTATGCTTTGATTAATTAGTTAGTTAATTAAATGTATGCTTTGATTAATGCTTTTGGTAATTATGCTTTAGTTAATTATGATAGTTACTTAAAATTAATTATATGCTTTCATGCATTACCTCCCCTTAAGACATTAGTTAGTTAGTTACTTATTATGTTAGCTACCTAATTATGTTAGTTAGATTACTTAATTATGTTAGTTAATTATGTTATTTACCTAATTAATTAATTAGATTACTTAATTATGTTAATTACCTAATTATGTTAATTAGTTAGATTACCTAATTATGTTAGTTAATTATGTTAGTTACCTAATTATGAACTAGTTGCCTAATTATGTTAGTTAGTTAGATTACCTAATTATGTTAGTTACCTACTTAATTAGTTAATTATGTTAGTTACCTAATTGGTAATTATTTTTTATAAAGAAAAGCAGCAAGAGGGTGCTGGCCTATGGAACAAAGGACTAGGAGCACATTAATAGCACTAGTCTGAGAGTAGATAATTAGAAGAAAAATATTGTCCAGTCTACCTCTATCAAAGAAAAACTTAAAGATCATCTTGGGACAAGCCCCCACAAAAGCTGCAAGCTTTAACCAAAAACAAAAACAAAGGACCATAGTGAGCCCTTTAAAATTGTCAGCAATCACTTGATCACAGGAAGAAAAGAAACTGAAAGAGAGAGACACTTTCATCACCATAAAACCAAAGAAGCAAGCTCAGGCCGTAAATAGCCTGTCCATCTTTCTTTGTCGAAAATGAAGGTCCAGAAACTACTACACCTCCAGCCCAGTCCAACGTTGTCAACAATATTCCACCCCATTGCAAACTCCTTGTCCACCTCAATAGAAGAAGGGTCCACCTCAATAGGAGTAGAGAGGAAAAAGATCAAAATAACAAGGCTAAAGTTGTAATATCTCCTTCCATTAGTATGACCACAAAGGTAGCCCAGGAAACCTCCACCTCAATAGGAGTCTCCTCCACCTCAATAGGAGATTGCTCCACCTCCATAGAAGGCTTCCACCACTCCTTCGCAAGAACAACACCCACACTTAACATCTCTTTTATCTAGCAGCGAGCCACCTCAAAAGGTTGAGCTTCCATCACAAAAGGAGCTTCCACCTCAGTAGGAATTAGAATGGAAGATTGAAGAAGGAGAGTAACCTTCAACAACCACTAAACCCTTAAGTGAAACCCCACCATAAAAGGGGGCTGCACCATAGAGTGGAGAGGGAGGAAACCCAAAAAACCACAACAACCGAGCATTGGAGGAGCAAAAAAGCATCTAAAATTTGTCCATCTCCCATCACAAGTAGTGGAAAGGCCCAAAAAACTAAAGCAACACCAAAAGAGCTAGCACCACTCTCCCACACAACAGAGGGGATCTACAAAACCCAAAGAGTGGCTACCCAGAGAGAGCCCCAAAAGAGGAACCAACACAGCCGCCCACCAAAGTTGGGCATTAGAGGAAAAAAAGAGCCTCTCCACACCAAAGCAACGGGAGGTAGGACAAGCCTCAAGAAGTAATACGACAAAGCATCAACAAAGATCTCCACAGAAATAGAGAGGAGGAAAAATAACCAGATAGGAAAATAACTATTCCCCTACACCAAAAGAGTCTGAACCCTAATACCCAACAGGCCCAAAGGCTGAAAGGAAAAAACATCTTCCATCAGAGAGAACCCCAAAAACCTTCCACTATGTGGAAGGAAGAAAGGAGAATGGGACAAATCCTCTGAAAGAGTCTCCACAAAGCCACCAGAAACAACCCCCTTGAAGAGAAGGACCACACCACCAACGAGGCAAGCACACGACCGACCAAAAGAAATCCTGACCCCAAAAAACCCCCCACAAACATCTCTAGTAGACCTAGTGCGACCAAGACCAATCTGGTTCCACACCAGGAAAGTCGTAGACCAGGGGACACCATGCTCCCAAAGAGTTGGGGGAAAACTCCCACCGCAAGAATGATAGCCCTCAAGCGCAAGACCTAGCAAAATCTCAGGCGGGTCATCTTCATCATCCTCAGAATCACACGGCTCCTTTGAGCTAGATACCCTAGAATTAGAATCACACGGATCCTTCCCTCCATCATTGTCGCTGCCCCCTTCCCCTCCCTCTACATTTTCCCCTTCTCCATTTTTGCTGCAAACCCTAGCCCCTCCTCTGCACACGTTGCTCCCGTTCCCGCTCATATTCCAATTCAACCTTTCCTAATTGGTAATTGTTAGTTAAGTGGTTACTTACTTAATT
Organism: Chamaecyparis obtusa; assembly: GCA_027943335.1. Lineage (NCBI taxonomy): Eukaryota > Viridiplantae > Streptophyta > Pinopsida > Cupressales > Cupressaceae > Chamaecyparis > Chamaecyparis obtusa. The sequence continues at coordinate 21,625 of BSBK01010767.1, read as the reverse complement.
AATGTATGATTTGATTAATTACCTCACATTAAGACATTATTTAGTTACTTATTTAATTATTTTTTACTTACATGGCATTAGTTAGATTACTTAATTGTTAGAAATATTTAAAATAACATTAGTACATGGCATAACATAATGTATACATAACACATGTATAAAAATAAGTCTAAAAGATGAAATAACACACGAACATATAACATGTAACATGTATAAAATATGTAAAATGTAATGTCTGAAATATGTAATGTAATGTATAAAATAAGAAATAACACACAACCATATACCATGTACATATATGAAATGACTAAAATATCTACATGTATAAAATGTCTAAAATGAAATATCTATGAAATGTCTAAAATGAAATATCTATGAAATGTTATAGCATGTATATATGAAATGTCACATGAAATATCTAAAATAACATGGTCACTCAACTAGTGCCATGTCCTGATCCTTGACCTGATGTCGGTGCACCTCCTCCTGATGTCTGTGTATAATAAACAAAATATGTCACACATACATACATGTATAATAAATTTTAAATACGTATGATCATAGAAAAATTAATTTTTTGAAAAAACATCTAAATGTACTTGTGTATCATGATGGATAGGATCGTGTGGAGTCTCTAAATCTCCATATGGTGCAGCCTCATCAATAAACTCCTGGAGTACACATATATATAACATATATTAATCAAATTTCAAATACATGTGTAAGTTTTTTAAATAAATAAAAATTTAATTTAATTATAAATATACCATAGCGGCCTCTAATGCTCTCCTGAAAGTGCTCAAACCTAACAACTCTAATGATATAGCCACGGGATCAATCTGGTCATCTGTAAGCAATGTACTAAAAAGTTGACAACTTGGACGTGATGAAGTGGCCTACATGGTCTAATGATGAGTTGTATGTGGTGTCATCTATGGAGGAGCTATTGGTGGTGGTGTAGTATTTTGAGGACCTATAAGTGGTGCAGTCTGCTGCAGGGGATCTTTCGGTGGCGGTGTAGTCATCTAAGGACCTGTTGGTGGTGTAGTATGCTGCGGACCTATCAGTGGTGCAGTCTGCTGAGAACCTGATCTAGTACTAATATAGGTCTTGACAAATGATGGAACCTCCCTAAGTGAAATTCCACCAAGCATCTGTATGGTCTGATATGCACACAGTAGATCACTCGATAATAATGCGCTCATACATCGCAAATCATCCATATCTGATATAGCTGCAACCTCTAGGGGAGATGGTATGTTGACTATATCATATAGATCACCACTTGAGGATGCATCCTATGTAGGTGGAGGAATGATGGAATGAGAACGTAACATGTATCTACCCACATGATCAAATGACATCTCCTAAACCTGTGTGGCGATACTTGCTATACTATAATGAACGTCCCTCCTCATCCTGTCATCTGCCACACTCGCTCCTACCATTTCCAAACCTTTTGGTACTACCAAAAGGTTTGGAACCACCCTTGCCTGCTTATTAGCAGGCATAAGGGCATCAGGTGCTCTAAACTTGTTAGATAATCTCCCTTTCCACTGCCCAACATAATCAGGAAAATATGTATAATCAACATCAAGGTGCAAATGAAATTCTGCAAACAATTGTTTGCAGAAATATAATGTTAGCTCATCCTTTTGTGACCACCTTTGATGAGTAAACAACCATCGAGGATATATAAATGGTCCCACCAGGTCATCCTCACATCTCATGACCATGTACCCTCTCACCTTCCTCATGTCTTGATAATGAGGAAACATGCCCTTCACCATAAGGGTGGAAATAGTTGTATCGACTTCATTGTACTTCATAGTGCCAGTAACACTGCGAGACAAAGAAGTATAGAATCTATCAATGCTGATGGTATCATACGTGTTGTATGATTCAACTGTGTGAATCATACATAACAAATCATTTCTAATAATGCCCACCTTATCCTTATTGGGAATGGTGGTGGATGAAGCTAAGGTCTGATCCAAAACATGTAATGCTCATCTCAATCTCTCAATAGTATCTGCAAATAGCTTCTCTCTAGCCTCTGCTGTATCAGTTGATCTATGAGAGGAGAGACCACTACCACTACCACTACCACCCCCCATGAATACTAGGCTCTCCTGAATCTACTAACCCTCTACTCGATGCCATGTAATAGATAAACAAGAATATATCTAGATCTCTGCACATGTACATACAAATTTAAGAAACATACATGTTACAAATTTAAGATCATCTAGTTTGAAAATGATATATATATATATATATATATATATATATATATATATATATATATATATATATATATATATATATATATATATATATATATATATATACATACATACAAATTTAAGAAACATACATGTTTTAAATCTAAGATCATCTAGTTTAAAATTGAAATATATATATATATAAAATTTAAGATCATCTAGTTTAAAAATGAAATCTACATATACATGTACATACAAATTTAATAAACATATTAATCCTATTAAGTCTTATTAATCATGTTACCTATATTAATTGGTCATATTAGTCACATGTTAAGTATTAATTAGTCTTAATTGGTCAATTAATAGGTCCTAATTGGTCAAGTATTAGTCACATGTTAGGTCTTAATTGGTAGGACTATTTGGTCTTAGTAGGTAATATTGGTCAAGTATATAGGTCTTATTAGTTCTTAAGGGTGGACTATTAGGTCTTATTAAAGTAGGTATTAGGTCTTATTAGGTCGTATTAATCAGTTTAGGTGTTATTAGTCATATTAGTCACATGTTAAGTCTTAATTGGTCAATTGATAGGTCTTAATTGTTAAATATTAGTCACTTGTTAGGTCTTAATTGGTTAGGTATTAGGTCTTAATTGGTTTAGATAGAATTTTTGTTTATGTTAGTTTCTAGTGTTAGAGTTTAATAGGTCTTAATTAGTTTCTAGAATTTTTGTTTATGTTGTTTATGTCGTATTAATCTTGTTAAGTCTTAAGGGGTCATATTAATCGTGTTACCTATCTTAATTGGTCATATTAGTTACATGTTAAGTCTTAATTAGTCTTAATTTGTCAATTAATAGGTCCTAATTGGTCAAGTATTAGTCACATGTTAGGTCTTAATTGGTAGGACTATTAGGTCTTAATAGGTCAAGTATAGGTCCTATTAGTTCTTAAGGGTGGACTATTAGGTCTTATTAGTAGGTATTAGCTCTTATTAGGTAATATTGATCAATTTAGGTGTCATATTAGTCACATGTTAAAAGTCTTAATTGCTCAATTAATAGGTCCTAATTGGTCAAATATTAGTTACTTGTTAGGTCTTAATTGGTTAGGTATTATGTCTTAATTGGTTTCTAGAATTTTTGTTTATGTTAGTTTCTAGTGTTAGAGTTTAATAGGAAATATTAATCATGTTAAAAGTCCTATTAGATGTTAAGGGTCTTATTAGATTTTATTAGATCTTAAAAGGTCCTATTACGTCTTGTTAATTTCATGTTAGGTCTTAATTGGTCAGAGAGAGAGTTTATGTTAGTTTCTACTATTAGAGTTTATGTTGCTTCATCTTCTAGTTTCATGTTGGTTTAATGTTAAGGTTCATGTGTACGTTTCATATTAAGGTTTATTTTTTAATTATGTTAAGGGATCTTTTTTTAAATTAAGTTTCTGGTTAGAGTTCATGTTTATTTAATGTTAAGGTTTTTAAGTTGATTTGAATGTTTTAATATCATGTTTCTAATTATTTATATATGTTTTCATAATATTTTGTAACATTTTAAAACATATCTAATAAAGCTAAATTAATTAAATAACTAACACATTTTATTAACTGAAAAAATATTATATTAATTAAATAACTAAATCTAAATAAAATCATATTATTTAATATCTACAATTAAAAATAATAAAACTACATAAACAAAAACAACCATTAAATTAAAACATTTTTATTTCAATTATAATTATCTAATATTAATTAAAACTATTACATAAACATTTTCAATTAAATTACAACTATTTAATATTAAATAAAAAACAACTTAAAAAATATTAAAAAACATTAAAATTAAAAAAAACAAAAAATTGCCTACCTCTTTCGATCGAAATACCCGCTCGCTCAGCTCTCTGCAATTTCTAAAAGCCGCTCAAACCAAATGAGCTGCGCGGTCGATTTGTTTTGCTTATATAGATTTTGGGGGTTCAGTCGGACCCCTTCCAGCCGGAACACTTTCGACCGAATGGGTTCCGCCGAACCCCTCGTGCCACATAGATGCCATATGGTGCCTCGTGGGTGCCACATGGTTCTGGCCGAACTTGGTTCGAACGGACCCCTTCTGGTCGAAACCCCTAAGTTTGTACTCTAGTGCGACAGACTTTTGTACTTTTACCCCTAAATGATGACTAGAAAAGTTATAAAGTTCATAAGGGTGAGGATGTGGAAGCTTTATGATTGATCCAAATTTCTAACAAATATGGTGATGATTTAAACATCATAAATTTATTGCGATCATATCTTAGTGTCACACGTTTGAGGTTATGTGTCGTAAGGTTGGTAATTATCATATTTTTATTTATAAGTAGTAATGATTCTATCATACCTCAGAGTAAGTATAATGATACTATAGTGGTCGCCAGATCTATATTCCAGCTTATATCTGTTGTTTGGGTTAAATGTATATATTAATTAATTTTAACTCTATAGTGAGGTAGTTATTATGAATAAGAGCTATATGAATGAACTATCGATCTTGTCATTATTAAATTGAGATTTGAAAGCCAACTCATAGTACCTACTTGAAAGAATGATGAGATGAATTATGATACAATATGGATTCTGCACTCTATACTAAGCGATAAATTGGTGCCATCTGAATTGAAACATATTAGATAATTATGGGCTGAGATTATCAATTGACTAAATTGAAGATAACTCTATAAAGGTAAATGATATATCTCGACTCATAGATTACCAAATTATATGACAAAATATCTTGGATAAATAATATTTTGGTTACTATAAGTATCTATAGATACTCGTATAAATATATAATTTAAGATAAGTATATGTTATCATAGTTATAGATGTCCTTATTTCTTTTATTTAGTTTCTTTATCATGATTGAAATCAACATAGCGATGGACAATAATATTTAGGGTGATTAACAATGTCCAGAGTGAATAACAATATCCAAGGTGGAGGGAAGGTTTGGGGACATACAAAGGGGATAAGATTTGCAGATTGTTCTACGTTCCATTCTCCACATTGTAATATCCTGGATGCTTTATGCGCAAGATGACTAGAAGAAAATATTTATATGAAAGGTATTTTGGTGTCTATGGATTTAAATTGTAACCTAGCTTGAGTTTGATCCTAAGTTTTAATATTCTGCTCTAATAACTTAAGAGGGGTCTACAATCAATTTAGAAAACCTCTTAGAAAATATATGCCTTATGTGATGAGCATCTTAGAAACTAAGGGAAGAAGATCCTATTTCATCAGGGGCTTAGCTAAGATCATACATGGATCTAAAAGCTTAGGGCATCCTTTTAAAAAGATTAGGTGGTGGTTTGGCTAAGTAATTATGAGATTAATCTACTCTAAGACAGTTAAAGGTTACTATTCTACTTTGAACTTCATATCCTTTGTCATCAGAGATGCTTGGGAATAAGATCTCCTGAGATAAACCATCTGCTCCTTCATTTGCTAAAGAATCAGCATCTGTGTTTCCTTCCCTATATATATGATTCATGGAAAAGTGTTTGAATGTCGATAAAATATCCATTGCTCTTTCAACCATTCCATTTAGATGCCAATTTGGCATTTTTCCTTTTCTTATAACATTGATACTAAAGAGGAGTCCCCTTCTATATCAAGCTTATTTAGGTTCATTCTCCTACACAATAGCAAACCTTGTATTAGGGCAATCAACTCGATCGTGTTGTTTGATTCTATCACTAGAGAAATGGATTTTCTTGCTATCTTGAATCTATCCCACCTATGAATAAAACATACTACTCCTGGCTTACCTGGGTTACCCCTAGAAGCTCCATCAAAATTGAGTTTATACCAACCAAAGCCAGGAGGTTTCCATACACAGTTTTCTCATTTAAATCTATAATCGTTTGTTTTTCGTTATAAAAAAAGATAGGGTTTTTTAGGCCGTACCATTTATTTCTAATAGAATCTTCCTCTCTAGAGAAAATAACATCTGTTCTTCCAAGCATATTCCTGCAATTAACCATCCCTATAATGCTCGCTTCTACCTTATTTAAGAATTGGTCCATGCTTAGTTTTGATTCCTTAAAGATACGACTGTTTATTTATTTTCATATCTTCCAAATTAATAGAGAGGGGGTGATCCTCCATATTTTACTATACATATCATGATGTTTGATTTGAGGCTAGCTATTAAAAACCTCCACTATGTCATTTTGGAAGGTGGAGGACCAGTTAAGCTTCCTTGCTAACCAATTCTAACAATGGTTAGAAAAGTAACATCTAATAAGTAGGTGGTTTATGCTCTCACTAGCTTCTTCATAGAGAGGACGTATAGAAGGTCATAAATATCCTATTTTCCTAAACCAATCTACAATCAAGATCCCTTTTTGTAATGGTGCCCAAGAAAACATACATGCTTTAGGCATACAATCCTTATCCCAACATAAATCAATTGGCAAATCTGAGGGTGTCGAAGAGATTTCTTAGAGGAAGGAGTAACCATATTTAGCAATATACTTACCATTATTGGCCTTAACCTAGATAATGGTGTCATTTCCTTTCAGGTTCATTCTCCTACACAATAGAAAACCTTCTATTAAGGCACTTAGCTCGGCCGTGTTTTTTGATTCTATCCCTAGAGAAATGGATTTTCTTGCTATCTTGAATGCATTCCACCTATGAATAAAACATACTTCTCCTGGCTTACCTGGGTTACCCCTAGAAGCTCCATCAAAATTAAGTTTATACCAGCCAAAGCTAGGAGGTTTCCATACATAGTTTTCTCATTTATTTATAATCATTTGTTTTTCGTTATAAAAAAAGGAAAGGACTTTTAGGCCATACCATTTATTTCTAATAGAATCTTCCTCTCTAGAGAAAATAACCTCTGTTCTTCCAAGCATATTCCTACAATTAACCATTCCTGCAATGCTCACTTCTACCTTATTTAAGAATTGGTCCATGATTAGTTTTGATTCCTTAAAGATACAACGGTTTCTTTCTTTTCATATATCTCAAATTAATAGAGGGGGTGATCCTCCATATTTTACTATACATATCATGTGACGCTTGATTCGAGGCCAGCTATTAAAAACCTCCACCATGTCATTTTGGAAGGTGGAGGACCACTTAAGCTTCCTTCCTAACCAATTCTAACAATGGTTAGAAAAGTTACATCCAATAAGTAGGTGGTTCATGCTCTCACTAGATTCTTCATAAAGAGGACATATAGAAGGTCCTAAATATCCTATTTTCCTAAACCAATCTACAGTCAAGATCCTTTTTTGTAATGGTGCCCAAGCAAACATAACTACTTTAGGCATACAATGCTTATCCCAACATAAATCAATTGGAAAATCTGAGGGTGTCAAAGGGATTTCTTGGAGAAAGGAGTAACCATATTTAGCATTATAATTACCATTATTGGCCTTAACCTAGATAATGGTGTCATTTCCTTTCCTCGAAAAGATTATCCTCCTATGTAAAATCTCCATTATTCTAGTTATATAACCTCGGTGAAGGCCTAAGTTCTCAAAGGATTTCCACTTCCACCCCAAGGCAGGGCCTCCATCCAAAAATTATAAATAATCTTTGACAAAATTCCCTCTTAAGGCTGTGATCTGATTTATGACTCCTTCCTCCCTAAACTCTATCCGAAGCGGTGGGAAGGCACCCCAAAAATCTTCCTAGAATAGTGCCTTACCACCATCTCTAATATCCCATGTAATACCTTCCAGGATAAGTTTCCTACAATCACTAACAAAGTTCCATACTCTTGAACCTCTCGACGGAGAAAGATGCATGTAGATACTTAATTCATCCCTCCGATCCAAGTACTTAAATCTCATTATTTTGACCCATTTAGAATCTAGATTCTGGATCATATGCCAAAATATTTTTTCTCCTACAGATAAATTCTGTTGTTTAAGATCCTTAAAGTCTAGTCCCTCTTCCTTTTTTTTTCCATATCAATTTTCATGCAATTAATGCCATATGAGGCTTATCTTCAGAACCTTGCCATAAAAACTTCTTAAGTTTTTTAGTTATTTCATTCTTAATGCCTTCAAGTAAGTTAAGGCACATCATCTTATAGATTGGAATGGTAGATAATTCTGATTTTATTAGCATGGCCTTACCAGCAGTAGTCAACGATCTACCCTTCCAAGACTCTATTTTTTTATCTATTTTATTAAGCACATTATTCCATAAGTTGGTAGATCTATTGCCTTTATCTAGGGGCAAACCTAAATATTTACAAGGAAGTGATCCTAGCTTAAAACCTAGTTTTCTACAGATTGCCAATTCCACCTCTTTGCTAGTATTGAAAAGGAAGATTTTGGATTTATCCTTATTAATTTGTTTTCTTGAGGCATAGGAATAATTTTGAAGAATGTCTGAGAAAGCCATAGCTTCTTTAATACTAGCTTCTCTAAAGTGAAGATTTTCATCCATGAACTCTTGATGATTACATGGTTCTAAGTCAGATGTAATTTTTATGCCTTTTAGAGTTTCATTTCTCCAAGCTTTAGTCATAGATCTACCTGATGCTTCTACCATTAAAATAAAAAGGAATGGGGAAAGGGGGTCACATTTCCTTAGTCCTTGGGAAATGTCAAAGAAACCTACCAGAGAGCCATTAATCATGATTGACATTTTTGGACCGGAGATAGATTCAAAGATCAAATTAATCAGTTGTTTAGAAAAACCAAAAGCCTCTAAACATTTGCATAGGAAACACAAATCTACCTTGTCATATACCTTTCTTATATCCAACTTTACTAACATACTCAGTTTTTTGTTCGATTGAACAATATGGATGGCCTCTTGAGGTACTATCACTCCATCTAGAATGGATCTCCTTGAGACAAAGCCTGTTTTCTCTTCAGCTATTAGGTCAGGAAGGTGATTCTTTATTCTATTAGCTAGAGTTTTTGTTAGTAATTTATAAATAGTGTTACAAAGAGATATAGGCCTAAAATTTCTAAGCTCACTCGATTTGGTGTTTTTGGAATTAATGTTATGAAGGTATTGTTAATCTCTTTCAGAAGTTGACTTGAATTGCACATCCCTTGTAATGCCTCTACGATCTATGCCCCCATAAAAGGCTATAATTTTTGAAAAAAGAATGCTGAAAATCCATCAGGGCCAAGGGATTTGTCTAGATGAAGGTTTTTGAGGGCCTTTTTTACTTCCTCGTTTAAAAAATTGGCATTAAGCATTTTATTGTGGCTTACCGTGATGATATTAGGAATATTCCTTAAAAGATCGGTCTACGCTTTCATAATAGATCCCTCTTTGTTGTTTAATTTATCTTATATAGAAGTAGTTAACTGCTTCATTTGATATATCTTCCGAGTTTTCCAAATATCCCCATTTGATTTTTTAATTGTTATGATCCTATTGTAGTTCCTCCCTACTTTGGTGCTATTATGAATTTTTTTTGTATTCTTGTCTCCCTCTACTAACCAAGTTTCCTGGGATCTCTGTTTCCATAAAGACTCTTCCTTAGCTAAAATCTCCTCATAATAATTGAGAAGCTCCTTCTCCTCATGATAGGATTCCATGTTCCTTCCATTAGAAAATGCATCCTCATTTAGGGATTTAACATCATTCTCAATTTTATTTTATTTTTTAAATATTCCCAAAGCCCTCCTTGTTCCATTCGATTAACTTCCTTTTAATTAATTTTAATTTCTGCATAATGATATACATTTTTTATCCTTTAAAGTTGGCATTCTTCCACCATTCCTCTATGTTTTTAAGGCACTCCTCATCCATTAGCCACATTTTCTCAAACTTGAAGGGATTTTTCTTAGGTATATTTGGTTCAAGAAAATTTAGGGACACAAGATAATGGTATGAACTGGAAGTCATAAAAATGGATGCGATCATATCAAAGTCAAAGGTAACTAAATTACCAATGAAGAGGAGCCTATCTATTTTCTCTATAATGAAGATCACATATGTTCTTCTATTGGACCAAGTGTAGGCACATATCTCAGTCTTGATTTATGTAGCCTTTATTTCTACCAACCACTCCTTGAATTCTAAGTTTATTTGAGTAAGCTTCTTTGATCCCCCTATCTTATCCATAGCCTCTAATATAGAATTAAATTCTTCCCCTAAAAGAAAATTTTCATTTGTATATGTATTGATAAAAGTCTAGAAATCCTTCCACATACTCCTTTTCTCATGAAGGAATTTTGGACCATAAACATTAATTAGGATAAAGCTTAATTTACTTTTTGTACTTCTTAATCTACCTCCTATCCAGCTATTAGTTAATTTTAACGGGGAAAAATCACAATGTCTAGGATTCCAGATCATCGCAATCCCTCCTAATGCTCCAATTGAAGGAATTCCCAAAATCTTTCACATACCTGATTTTTTTTAAAGAATGTTGTAGCCTTCTACATATAACTTAGTTTCCTGTACTAAAACTATTTGTGAATTAAAAAATGATAATTTCCTTTTTAGAAGATGTTGTTTGTTAGGGGCATTGATGCTCCTAGAATTCCATGCAATGAATTTCATGGCTGTGTGGGATGGAAATTCCCCTTCCCTGCATCCATAAGCGAAGTAATTTTTATTTGTCTTAGAGCCTGACCTTCTCTATTTCTTAGTTCTTTAAGGGATTTCCTTCCTCTAGATTTAGGGGGATTGGCACAATTAGGAGTAATGTTTCCAATTGAGTTCAAAATTAGACCTAATCTTATGGTCTCCTTAAATATACTATCTAAGGATTACTCCTCTTCCATTTCAGAACAATCTTTATCCAATGAATCTAAGATTTTAACTACACTATCTCTATTCCTTTCGTTATGGCCTTTAGATTCAGAATTTAGATTAATATCTAAACCTAAAAATTCATTAATGGCTGCTATTTTAGAAAACTCTTTAGATATATCATTCCTAAAGAAACAAGGATAGGATCACATCCAATCCTTTTTCTTGAGTCCAAATCTCTATTCTCTAAATCTAGAGATGCTACTAAATTAACAATCTGGTTAGGTGAAGCTTGAGCTAAAGGAGAATTAAACTCCATGATATTCTTAATCTGATCTTCTTCTTTTTCCTGATCAATAGGTAAAATAACAGATATCTCAGAGGTAAAATGCATGGGGGGCCAATTTTGGTAAATGACATCAGATCTCGTGTTTTATTTTGTGTCTTGGTTTATGTATTCTAATTCTCTACTAATTACTCTATACTTATTTCATCTGCCTGATGTAGAATTGTTTCAAGGGAATGTTTGTATTCTACTACTCCTATGTCTTTTTCTAATATACTGCCCGGTTTAAGTATGCATTTATTGAGTTCTTGGGCTAAGTCACCAGAAATATTCCCAATTTCTAGCCAATGGTTGAGGGATTCGAGTGGAATACTCAAGTCGCCAATTACTACTTCTTTAATAACATCTAGATTGGAGTCCAAAAGATCCTTAATGGAAAAACCCCCAGAATTTTTGAGAAAACAAGCCTTGACTCTAGGATATTGATTGAGAAGTAGAATTATGAGTTTATCCTCATTTATCTCATTAGATTTTTCATTTTTTGAGGATATTTTTTTATCTAATTCTTCTTCTTCAACGTCAATAGTTTCAAATATGATAACATGCAAAATTATATACTCATCGTTTTCTTCCTTAGAAAACTATTAAGATAAAATTTAGGTTCTCAAAAAAGACTAGGAGACTTATAAATAGGCAATTCTTGATGTCGTTCCTCCTCATATGCATAACAAAACTAGAGTATGGTGTCTCAAACCTTGCTAGAAGAATTAGAAGTGGTATCTAAACACTCCCTATTATAATTAAAAGCCCTATAAAGGACATTCTTGGTTATCTCTACATTTGTATATGGTGGGGCAACTCAACCTCTTCTAGTAGGTACAATCCTCTTTAGGGATGTGGAAAGATAAGTTGAAACTAGTTGTTATATGGTGCTAGAGAAAAATTTGGTGAATCTACTTGGTTCTTATTGTCTTGTACCTAACCTTTAGAGACTTTTATTTCTCATATGGGGATTCCCAATATTATTTGTGCTTTCTACATTCAATCCGTCAAACACCTCTTCTAGTTTTAATTTCTAGCTTAGGAATCCTGGAATTGGATTCAAGATTTTTTGGATCTTTCAAACACTCAAATGATTTTTCTTTGATATCAGCCTCGTTTGTTGCATATGTATATACCTATATTTAATATTATTTTAGGGTGGAAGTTATTTTTTAGTATATGGCATAAATGTTTCTATTTTTAACCATATAGTAATTTTTTTAATTTTTGTACTAAAGTTATTATTTGATCTAATATTCTTACATAGATTAAATTGAAATCTAGAAAACTTGAATTGTTTCATGAGTTTCTCCTCGATCCATCTCCACTTGAGGGTGTTGATATAGATGCAACCACTCATCTTGGCATGATAGAGATGAAGATCATGGCTCCCTCTCCCATGGTCATATTCCCTAGAATCCCTAGGATTTTGATGCTCATAGAGGATTTCCTTAGCCTTATTATCCACAACTTCAAAGGAAAGACTCTTCTAGTTCAACAATGATAAATTCTCCTATGTGTCACTCACTATCTCTCCAATTTACTGAAGAAGATGCATGCCTTGATTGTTTGGGAGCCAACTGAAGATGCAAGCTTCAATAAGTTTTGGGTGAAGCTTGATGATGCACACCCTATTCCTCCACTTGACATAGTCATGGCTACTTGGTTTTGTTTTGTTTTTTTTTAATCTTGGTCACTGTGCAATGATTCTTTTGCTAAACTTGTGGGTATGACAGCTACCACCCTCCTCCTTTTGTAATTATTAATAAAAACTTTAAAATAATAAATATTAAAATACAAAAAAAAATAGTTTTTAAACAATTTGTGGTTTTATTTTTTATTAGGTCTTTTGAAATGGTCCTATTGTTTTAACAAATTATAAAAGTAGAAACAATTTCAAGAATAAAGTGATCCAATTGACATTCAGCTATTGAATTTACAATACAGAACAAACAAAATCATAAAAAGAGTAAAGTTTACCACATTAAAACCCATGTTTGAACCATAGACTTTATTGTTAAGAGATGGTATAATTTATTTTTATAGTAGTAATAATTGTTTTAATTTGATAAATAAAAAACTTTATTGATTAATTTATTGTTCATATTTTATAAAAAAAATTGAACATAATAATTATTGATCTATATGTTTATTTTTATGAATTTTATTTTACTTAATGATAAAAAATTAGCTTTCATAACATTAAAAATATAATATAATGTAATATTCAATCTTATTTTATTTTAAAAATAGTTTTACGTTAAAATAATTTATAATTTATATTTTATTAATAAACATTATTATAGTTTATGAGGAAAAGGAAAAAAGGAGTTCATGTTTATGATGGAATAAGTTTTCTCTATTAAAATATAAAATAATATTAAAGGATATTAAAATAAAATCACGTTCTATAAAATTTATACGAGAACCTACAATCAAGATAAAAGCAATTGGTAGTTTTCATTTATTTAATTTTGTTGAAGACAAATAAATGCAGAAATATGACGATCTCCATGGAAAGCAGTCAAACGTCTGGAAACAAGGGAAGCGGGAAAACTACAAGTACGATAGAAGGGTAGAAGAAAGAAGTGGTGAGGTTTAAGCTTTGAGGGATGCCTTCAGCATCTCAATAGTGTAGGCGTCTGTCTTAAACGACTTTGCCAGAACATCGCTGGTTATCCCACTCGTAAAGAGAGCAGAGGGCATTGAAACTGTGCCGGCGTTGGCGCTTCCAAAGGCAGAAACAGCAAATGCGTGGTTATAGTTGTCGTTGTTCAATTGGAAATGGAGGAGTCCCTTGGGAAACACGAACAAATCTCCTGCATAGATGGTCTGCGTGAAGAGCTTTCCGGTGGTGTCAACCACTCCAACGACCAGAGATCCGCTCATAAGATAGAGAAGTTCAGAAGCACGAGGGTGAGTGTGAGGAGGGTTCACCGCGCCACCAGCGAACTGAAGCACAGCCATTGAAACGCTCAGCCCTGTCAAAGCAGGGAATTCTGCCATCGATGCCTTCGTCACTTTCGCATTGGTCATCCCGGTTATATTGTTGCTTCCGACCTGTCGGAGCCCCATGAAGGTGAAGAAATTGCCATCAACATTTGATGAGTTCTGACCCGGGGGTAGAACAAAATCAGAGATGATATCAGGATCCGAGGCATATGTCATTCCCACAACATTGAAAGCCAATAAAATGACCATCATCAGGCAGGCTGCGTTAAACTCCATCTCTCTATCACTCTTAATATCACAACTCAGAAGCACTTATTTCACTGCGTAAACAAGGATTTATGATTAGTGGGTGAGTAGGGATAGTGAGAAATCATGTATTTATAAGACCGACATAGTAGCGCTTTAAGATGTTTAATAGCAATGCCGCGGCCTTCAACGCGCATGCCGGCTTCTGTTTTTTGGCCTTTACTTGTTGGCTCACCGCTGAAATATGTTAGAACAGCGGATGGATTTAGATAAAAAACAGTTTGACTGTGTGACCACTCTTATGATGCGCTGCAGGCGTGCCGTTTACAGGAATATTCAAAACGCGTTTAGAGTGATATTTCTGTGTCTTTTTTTCATTTAAAGAAGATTCGAAATATATACTCTTTTGTTAAATTAATGAAATACGTTCTATACTGTTTTTGAAATAAGTAGTAGTAAGAGGTTGCTGATTTGTGGTACAGAAGAAAGTTAATTAAGAAGAATTAACAGTAAATTAATCTAACTTTAGAAAACAACAGTACTAAACACACATACCATCTACCTTTATCAAAGTAGTATACTATTTGCAATATATCTAAGTATTGATATATTTTATACCGAAGATATTACAACATATACTCTTTTATTTGATTAATTGTAATATATTTAGGAAGTATATAATAAAAAGGTGGATGGCTGATATGCCACAGCATGGAAATAGATTCATTTGCAACATCATGTCAGGACACTCTCTATTATGTGTGTCATTTCTTATCATGGTTAATTTTGGTTCTTTTATAAGACTCTTACTATTATTCAATTAGATAAATTCTCCTTAATGGCATCCATTAAGAGATCGGATGCCATTAAGAGATTGATCACTATGGTTATGACTTTCCGTATGAGTAACTTGGACGACTCCTCTACATTGTTCGTGTATCCCACTTCATATGTTATGTCAATTGTTTAACATCATTGGTATTTGCATCCCCATTTATTAAATCTATTTTCAAAGACACAAGTCCCTTATACATTTCACTTGAACTGGTGTTCCAAGTTTGAAATCACCCAAAAATCAATAGACTCGAAATCTTTCATGCATCAGAGTTTTTCCAAATATTAGCTTATAACATTTTTAATGTTTCACATCCCAATATTAGCTTAGAGCAGTTTAAGTCCTCTTCTCAATGTTGTAAATAGTTTTGTGTTTGTGTGACCATAGGTAGCAAAATCATAAAAATTGCTATGAAAATATGGCAGGCTCTTCACATCTGATGTTTTCTTGCTTTGTTTTCCTAGAGATCTAAACCGCTTTTTGCGAGCATGTTGAGAAGGACTTTTCAAGCCTGATTATTTGTTTTGAAATCTGAAGGGTTGTTATGAACTTGAAGCTCTTACATGCCAAAGGGTTTTACATGTTTTGTAAATGTGTTTTCACTTAAATTTTATTTTGTCTTTTCTTTCTCATTTTGGACCATGTCAAGCATTAAGGATTTTTTTGGTCTCTTTCATGTTCATAAAAAAAAAAACCCTTTGTTCTTTTGTATATACTCTTTATCTTCTATGTTCATATTTCAATTACATTTGGGAAATGAAGACAATTTTAAAAGAGATGTCTATCGGATACAAAAAGTGACATGGATAGGCACATGTTGTCCATGTTATGCATCACACCATACCAAACACAGTGCGTGCTTTTGCTGTCAGCACTTCGAGAAATGGATGTGGCGGAAAGTTATATTTTTAAAATTTTTTTGCCAGCTAGCACTTTGTGTTAATTTATCATTTGATTTGATTTTAAATGATGGTATTTTTTAATTTTATTATATATATCATAAAATAATAGATTATATACATAATATTTTATATACCATATATGTATAAATATATAATAGTATTTAGTATTTACATATATAATTTAATTTAATTTAGATATAGATTTAAATATAATATTGATATTATTCAATATAGATATTATATTATATTATCATTTATATGCAATTATATACTAATACACTATAGTATAGTATTTGTAAAAATAAAATAAAATAAGGATTGATACTATTTTTCTTTTTCTAAAAACCTAATTATAGCAAGTGATAACTAGATACATATACACATGATACTTTAATAATATAAGTATTTATTTTGATAGTATTTTTAAATTTTATTTTATATATAAAAAATAATTAATTATATGTAATTTATATATATAGTTATTATCTATATAGATATTATATTATATTATTAAATATCATGTATAAAATAATTGTGAATATAATTTTAAATTAAAAAGTAAATCATGTGAATGAAAAAATATTTAAATAATCTTAAATTAAAATAAAATAATTATTAGTAATAAATTAACTATAATAAATATAAATAAAATAATTTTTCTAGTTAAATGATATAATTCAAAAAATTATAATCATAGCTATATGACATAATTGTTATAAAAATGATATATAAATATAATATTAATAATTAATAAATGTTAAAAATATTATAATGTTAATATTAATTAATGATATATAAATATAATATTATCATGGGATGTAAAAATAGAGGTAAAGTTCTTTTCTGGGATGACTCTTGGGGAGGATATCTTTCTTTACAATCAGTTTTGGAAGATGACAGATCAATAGATGGAGCAATTTCATTAATGGGAAATTATTTAAGTGATTATATTGAGCCTTCAGATGAGGAGAGTTCTTTAGGCTGGAAATGGAAATCTCTTGATCACCTCAATCTTCCAAGTAGTTTTTTAGACCTTCTCGATGAAACCCTTAGATGTAGAAAGATAGTTCCTAGAGTAGGTGAAGACTCTATTATTTGGGCAAGAGCTAAAAATGGGCTTTATAGTGTTAAAGAAGGCTATGACTTTCTCCTTAGGAGCTCTTCTAGGAAATCTGATCTCTAGTTAGACCTTTGTTAGAATAAAGATTGTTTACCTAAAGCTAGGATGTTTGCAAGGGTTGCATTACAAAAAAGGATTCTTACAGTAGAATGGTTTACCAAAATAGGCTTTAATGGTCCATCCACATGTGTTCTATGTGAGAAGGATTCTGAAGATGTGGATCACCTACTGATAGGTTGTGAGTTTTTCAATAGATGTTGGAACTGGTTAATCTCTAAACTTGACTTGAGAATTGTGCCTCCAAAGGATATAATTGGTTTATTTAAGAGTTGGCCAAGGAAGGCCAATAAGGATCTTTTCAGTAAAATTTGGAAAATAGCTCCTTCTATGCTTATTTGGGAAATATGGAAGGAAAGGAACAAGAGGCTATTTAGAAATACTAGGTTAAGTATGGATCAATTTCTATCAAAAGTGGAAGCTTGCATTGTGAGGTAGTTAATAGTAGAGATTTGCTAGGTAAGAAAGACAGATCCTTTTTAATTAGTGATAGTTACTTGAGGAAAAATTGGTTTGGGTTGAAGATTCCATTCTTCATAGGAAGCAGTGGGGAGGAGACTAAACTCAAAAGGGCTAACTGTATATGGAAGCCACCTATTGAAGGCTGGTTCAAACTCAATTTTGATGGGGCTTCAAAAGACAATCCAGGGGAAACAAGTGCTGGGTGTTGTATTCATGACTGGAAATGTAGTAAGATTGTTAGTAAATCCATATATCTGGGCCATGAAACAAATAATGTAGCAGAAGTTAGGGCTTTATTTGAAGGGTTAAATCTTTGCAAGAGGCTTAATTTGGACCATATAGAAATTGAAGGGGACTCCTCCTTAGTTATCAATGTAGTTAGAATAGGAACAACTCCAAATTGGCATTTGGATGGTATAGTTGATAAAATAAAGGAAACATTATTAACTATCCAAAACTTCACCCTGAATCATATCTATAAAGAAGGGAATAAGGTAGCTGACCTATTAGCTAACAAGGGTGTGGAAGATGTTAACATCGAACAAAATTAATATGAATTAGAAAGGGATTACTTTGGATTATTTATTTTCTAGAGTCATTTAATTAATAAATCTAGATAGTTAGGGTAAGTGGTTAAGTTATAGTAGTCTTTACGTAAACCCCTCTATAGAAGCGGGGATATTAAACTTATTGTTCTATTAGGTTGTTTTCAAGTTTATTAGGATTTAGTTGGCCCTTAGCTGTTTAAGGTTTAGCTAATTTTAGGAATGAATCTTTTAACTCGCCTGGGACAAAGGTAGGTTATCTAATAAATTTAGTAGTTAAGTTAATTCATCATTATTTTTATTAGGAAGTGTTGATCAATAATTATGTTATAATTAGCAAGATTCATCATAATCCCGAAATTATCTCAAAATCAATGGGATTCTCAAAAAATCCTTAAAGGCCCCTCACTCTCAGTGATTAGTAATATATTATTGATTACAGGAATCATGACTCTAAGGCCATCTTCTCTTTCTAAGAGCTTAGAAAATCTCTATTTTGATTTTATCTAGTAAAGACTCTAGCAAGTACCTTTAGGTGTCAAGCGATCCACATCCCTCAAGTACAAGAGTGATGGTGAGATGATGGCAATTTAAGAAGGATAGGCTTCACGGGGGATCAAGCTCCATCAATATTATGAGTGATTAAGAGAGTAAAGAAGATTTAATAGAATTGAAGATTGGAATGAAAGGTTAACTTATAAAATTTTCTAACAGAGTGAAGAGTGGAATCCAGAATCGTAACCTTCCACCTAAAAGAGAATAGGAAAATGGCATTCAGGGTCCAAATCAAATCGGAAAGATGGAATGGTATCCTCAAACCTCTCTCAGACTCTGTTTATAGGACCCTAGAAAAAGGATTAGGGGAAGATAATTTCGATAATGAGTTCATTGTTCGCATCAATGACCACATAGTAGGGTTGTTTATAGCTTTGGCAGCATTCAATGGAGTGGAAAAGGAAAATATTATAGTGGCTGCCAAGGAAATTTTTAAGGAAGATTTCTTGGCTGGCCTAGAAAATGTGGTACATGGCATAGAGAAGAACCTTACTATACCTTATCCATAAATTTATATGAAAATGGCATTGGTAGATTTACCTTCCATCCAAAACTTTCATCATTTGCCAATGTTGTTTTTAAGGATGAGGGAAAATTTGACAAGAGATGGCCTGTGATGAGGCAAAACTTGGACTTCCTGATTAATATAGTGCTTAAGGAACAAGGCGAACTTGAAGGGGTTTTGAATTATTGGTGAGCTAAGGGTTTTGACATCCCGGAGGAATTTGATGAAGAAGACATCAATGATGTTAGGATAGTGGCACCCTCAGTTAGGAAAGCTTGAGGATCATCCTAGCAGATGCAGGCGTAGAGGAAATTATCTTCCTATGGAAGAATGGAGAAACATGGAGTTGTAGCGTGATAATCAAAGATTAAAAGCTAGTATTGGAACATAGTAAGAAGGAAAAGGACAACATGCCAACTTTAAATAGTCTTTTTTTATATCTAAATAGATATGATAGTATAGTGCTTTTGTCTATGTAAAGTTGAGAAACTCAAATACTAGATTTATATACTTATTAGCAAAAATGATAAATATTTCATAAAATGGATGGAAAGTGTTTTTAGTTTTGTTAAATGGTTAAATTATAAAGGTTTGTATTGTTAACATTTATAGAGTAGATATTCACTAAATAGTCTAGTTATCTTATATGTTTAATTCGAATCGGTTAAATTTCCTGGTAGCTTTGTTTACTCTTGGTCCTTTTATAGAAATTTTTTGACTGCTCCTTTTTAAGGTTCTCCTCAGTTTAGGTCTATTTACTCAATTATGATAATCTTAGTCCTTCTAGGTCCTCAAGGGAGAGTTCTATGAAAAGTTACCCTCATTTTATCTAGCCCTTTTCGGCCTATAACAATTATTTCAGTTGAAATGGGATCTTTTCTCCTCTCTCATCCCTTTATTTTAGGTTCCTCTAGATTCATTTTCCACTTTTCTCTTGATCCCCATGTTCAGGATATGCCTTTACTATTAAAGATTGTAAGGACCCCCAGCATGACGATTGTTGGTTCTATAAGTGGACTCTTGGAGGTTTTATTGGTTATAGGTTTTTGGAGTCTGGGAATAGGATTAGAGTGAATCATTCCATATAGAATATTTAGTTTTATATATGTTTTGAGGTATGGGTCAGGAGGGATAGTTTATTGTCCCTTAATTAGAAAATATTAATGGCATTTTTTAGGTAGTAACCCTTAAGAATATTCAGTAATTCTTTGTAGAATATGTAGCATATAGTTTTTAAATTATTTCTTGTTCTTCATAACCAATTTCTCAATAGAATTGTAAGAACATGATTAGCTTGAGCCTCTCAACCATCTCATTATTCACACTAGTAGAAGACGGAAGAGAAAATGTTGCTCCCCCTTTGGATTTACATATATACTCTAAATTGTAACAAATTATCATCACCTCAACTTGTAAATGAAACGTCATCAGCCTGGCTACCCCAATCAAACTAATATGCAAAAGAAGCCAAATTGCTTTCACTGGTGAGGTATCTATCAAGCACCTCAAAAAAATTATGCTGGACAATCATCCTCTCATCCTTAGAGTTGTCTTTTGGATCTTAGGGTTAGAATTTTTAACAAATAACGATAGGTACAGAGTTTACAATGATATTACATCAATGTTTGTAGCTATTGTATTATATTGGGGAACCAAGAAACATGACACTAGGAGACTATGCTTCAGAATTTTCAAGCGAAGATTTCTAGGAAACCTGAACAAGGTCCTTCAAAACATAAAAGAGGACTTAACCATCTCAATACCTCGATTCTATGATATAACTTCTATCAAGGGAAGACAGGTTCCAACCATTCCTATTGTGGTATTCGAGGATCTCAATACAATCAATGAAAGAGAGCCCATTTTTAAATAGAACATTGAATTCTTATTGATATACATGCATATTAAGAAAGCATCAATGGAGAGCTGGTTTTATGACTATTGACACAATGATGAGGTGGGTGATACAAATATGGATTATTTCTCTGAATTAGAGTCAGAAAATCTAGTTGAAATTTGGCTAGAAGAAGGAGGCCATAAGAGAAGAAGAAACCAAGATTCTATGATTCAGAAGATTCTAGATCCAAGACCAGGAATTAAATAAGAAGTATAGATCTTTAGATTTCTTGGTCTTGATTATCTCTATTAAGAAACTTTAGCACTCTCCCGTAC
>BSBK01010766.1:320000-464366 GCA_027943335.1 Chamaecyparis obtusa | reverse complement strand
ATCCCTACTTACATTTCTCAGTTTCCTTTCAACTAAGAACATTGTTAGTATGCCAAAGGAGATAATGATCATTCCTGAATTTGAGCTAATTAGCAGACATAAACAAATATTTTTAAATTGATTGCTAGATATAATCTGAATAAATGGAATGATTAGATGATAATCGATTGCTAGATTATGTGTATTCGTTTACTTTTCTTATGTGTAAGAAGATTCATCTTTGTGTTTTGGGTAAGTGCACCAAGATGGTGAACAAAAAGGGGGGTATAAGTGGCCACTTTTTTCTAAAATCGAGGAAACATGAACATCACACGGAGATTTGAGGGTCATGCACTAAAAACTAGGCTTTGTGTAAAGAATAATAATTTTAGTACTCTAAATTTAGTTTCTAAACTACTAAAGTTTTTTTTTAAAAGATAATATTAAGAGGTCAAACCTCTCGTGCACAAAAAATTATTCCTGATTTTTTCAAAAAATATAACATAGTTATTTTCATGCGCTTTACAAACTAAACTATATAGTTATATTTAGTATTTTGCAAAACCCTTTGGTGGGATGATAAGTAAGAGTAAGATCTAGAAGTTGTGTATTTTTTTGTAATTTTTTGTTAAGTAATTTTTTTTTAATGATTTTTTGAAGTGATCGCATCTTGAAAATCTAGTACTTGTTCATGCACTGGGCATAACTTGCATCAAAATAATACTGTATAATCTTAAAATGGAATCATTTCCATGTTAAAAATGTTTATCCCTCTGAGTAAGTGGTATGGGGTCATGTCAAGAACCTTGAATAGGTCTTTGCACGGATCTGGCTTTTTCCCCTATTCTACTTCTCTCTCCACCTATTTCCAGCCTTTTTATGGCACCTGGTCTTGAGAATTTGAGATCTATGACCTCAGGTCAAGGTCGACCTCCTGGGTCAAGGTCAACCTCGACCCTGACCTAGGGCAGTGCCAACCTCAACCCTGATCCTGGGTCCATTTTTCAAGTTCTGAATGTTTCAGGATGTCGGGCTTCAAAAGTTTTATTTTCCCACTTCTGGGTCTGCTGTTTTAGATTTCAAAATGGTAAAATATTAAATGGCCTTTAATCTAGGTCCATTTCTAGGGGTTAAGGTTAATTGGGATTTAATTCTCCAATGTCAACCTCTCTAGAATTTTGTTCCTTAGATCACTATAAAAGGAAGCCTCCTCCTCTCATTTTCTCCATCAAGTTTTGAGATCAAGTGCTCAAGGTTTTCTCAAGCAAAAAGGAGATCATAAGAAAGTGAGGTGTAAAAGGAAATAGTGCATCATCAAGCATCCAAGTAATCATTCATTCAAACATTCAAGATATCCATTGAAGATCAAGGATTCAAGCATTCAAGCCTTTGAAGGGATTTGGTTCAAGCATTCAAGATTCATCATTTAAACCCTAGATCTATCCATCATGGTGGTGGGATCTTCCTTCAAGATCCATTCATTCTCCTTTCAAGGTGGATTCCAAGCATACAATCATGGAGGTTTTTTATTTACATTTATGGTTTTGATTTACATTTTTGAGTCCAAGCTTTCATATCAATATACTTGTTTACATTTCAAATACAATTGCATATCTATTAAATATCATAGCTTCATTATTAGATCTACTTCTACTACTTGCTAGCATTCTCTATTTCAATTCTATTATTAAGGTTGATTCCAAATCAGGGTTTGACTAAGGCAAAGCCCTCATCCCAATGACAAAACTATTTTTCCTTGTAGGTACAGGTATGGGATAGCGAATATTAGTGCAGATCTGGATACCCTTTTCAATGAACTTTCGAGATCCGTGAACAGAATTTATGTTGGAGCAATTGGGTCAAGGTCGACCTTTAGTGGGGGGTAAGATTGTGCTCTGAGGTAAGATTTTACCCCGATCTTGAGGTCAAGGTCGACCTTGCTTAGAAAAGAAAAATATTTATGGGTTTTGTAGATCTCACAGTTTCGGTCTAGAATTGCATAAATCAATAGTTTCTGAGATTGTTTGACAGGGTTTTTAGCAGGTTCTTTTTCGTAGGTGAGTACTTTTATTTCTTCATTTCAATATTAGCATTTCCAAATTTATATTCCATCCCCTTACAATTCAAATGTACATATAAAATATGGGTTTAGGGTCTCTTTCATATGCATTACTCTAAACCCTATTCATCTATATTTTATCTCTTACATTTTGGTGAACCCGTGATAGAAAACTCTTTCTTTTTAGTGTTAGATCTCCCTTTGCATTATCTTGTGTGTTCACCTTCATCTTACATTTTGGTGAACCCGACAAGCTTACTCCCTGTCTTTTGTGGAATTAGATGCCCTATTGTATTTGTGGTTCACTCTTACATTTTGGTGAACCCGTTTACGACAACTCTTTCTTTTTTTTGGTGTTAGATTTGCATTTTATGTTAGATCTTGCATGCTTATAAAATTAGATTTCTTTCATTTATATTTTTCTTGCATTTATATTTCAAAAATTCAAAAAAATTACAAAATTTCTTTAAAAATACAAAAATATTTACATTTTCATGCTTGTAGTTTTACTTTTTGTTCAAAATGTATGATTTTTGTTTTGAATACTTTGATGAGGCTTTTATTTTAAAATAATATAGATCCCTTAATGAGGTACATGGAAGTGAGAATGAAATTTGTTTGAGTAAGATCTCCATTGATCCTATTTCTATTTCATCCTCCTCTACAACCTCTTCAATTGACCTTTATCATAGGGTGTGTGCATGGTTACCTTCATGTTCCACTATTTACAACATTGATGCACCTAGAATGTCATATCCTAAATATCTTATTCAAGCTATAGAGGCCTTTAAGAAAGTCCTCTGTGATAGTGATCAAGGTGTTAATCTCCTACGTGATATCACTCATCTTGTGCATTTAAATGATAAACCTTTAGCTCAAGATCTAGGACTCACTTCTCCTGGCATTAGTGTGGAACCTTCTTCCATTCCTTTACACAACATTCCTACTTACACTCCCCCTTTGGTGACTACATCTCTTTCATCTCTTCCTGTGAGTGTTCCACCGGTGTCTTTACCTACCTCACAACCTTCTTACCATAGTGTTTCTTATATCTATTCCAACCTTCTTCCAACGATGGTTCCAAGTGTTCCTCTAGTTGTGTCTTCCATTCCCACCACTTCTTATGCTTTTCCTAGTGTTCCTAATGTCTCTATGTCTCCTATTGATCACACAATCATTAATCTAGCTCAAACTATGTCTTCTTTACAACAACAACTTGCATCCATAACTCAATCCAAGTTTAGTATTCCTACATGTGACATGGGTAGTCCTTTATCCTTAGACATTATTCATGCTCCTATTCCTCAACAAGCCGATATGTCGCACCTTGAGAATTATGATGGTAAGGGAGACCCTGTCACTCATGTTAAAATATTTCAAATCCTTTGTAGTGACTATGCTATTATGAGATTGACTAACACTTGCCTTCCTACTTTCAAAATTTTCATTAAGAATTTGTGTGGTGGACCTATTACTCTTTTGGAATATGTGAAGAATTTGGTAGATGATACACCATTTCCTAATCTTCCTAATCCTTTTCCTATCTTTCCTAATCCATTTCCTAATCTTCCTAATCCTAAACCTATCCTTCCTAATCTGATTCCTAACATTCCTTATATTCCTAATTCTCCATCTGCTATTCCTAGTTCTTCCCACACTTATGATGGGGCTCAAACTATGGTTCATGATGCAAATGTGCAAGAATTATTTTTACCTTCCCCTTTTTATCTGAATTCTTTGACTTACATAGAAATCTTTAAATCTATGTCGAAATATGCTTTCTCCATGTCGAAATATGCTTTCTATAATACACATTTACTTCTTGATTGTGTGCATTTCAAGATGTATGTTAGAGAAAGAGATGCTTTAGGAATTTTATCTCACTCTTGTCCGGTATTACAATTTCTTCATAATTTTACCCCTCATTCTTCTATAATATAGCTCTTTCCTCCTCTTGTCTCTTAACTAGGGGGCAATAGGTATTCCATCTAGTCTCCTAGGATCCATTAGGCTTTTCATTGAGCTTAATTGGTATTCTTTCTTTCCTTTCTCTCTCTCTATGGTTTTGTATTATGTTCGTAATCATCCATAGTTATCCTTTCAAGATATCTTTTCTAAAGACGTTTGTTTTGCAAAGGTATCCCTTGCTTTCATCCCTAGGGGGCAAGGTTATTCATTATTTCTCTTTGTCTAAGGATCTACTTTCCTTAACTTAGTGGCATTTGTTTATCTTGCAACATTATTTCATTATATTGACTGAGGTTTTGGCTATGGATACCCTTTTATGTGAGAGGTTGTTGTCCTAGGTCATCACCTCTTCTTTATTTTGCAAATTATGTTCTTCATAAATTCTTGCTCTGGATGTAGGGTTAGAGTTTGATTCTTTTGATCAAAGGTTCCTCTTCCTCTTGATTATAGGGGGCTTGATGATTGAATCTTTATTTCTCTTTGAAAGATGATATTTTATTTAAAAGCACTCCTCTATGGTGGAGGTCTTGTTGATAAGATCTCTTTCTTTGAGGATACTTTTTCAATGACTGAAATATCCTTTTCATGATTATCTATACTCTTGTATGTAGGGGTCAATACCCTTCACCAAGAATATAGTATACATTGTTGTAAACAGGATATCTCCTTACATTGTGAAGTATGTATCCTCTTTCTCTTCTTTATCCTATCTCATAGACATCCACGATAAGGAGGGGGGCATATATAGGGTCTCCCTTGTACTATAATTTTTCATTTATATGCTAAATCCTTGGAAGGTAATGCACATAAGTTGCCAAATCCTGAAGAGACACGCATTTTTCAATTTTTCATTATGCTAAATCCTCAGAAGGTAACACACGTAAGTTGCTAAATCCTGAAGAGACACACATTTTTCAATTTTCAAACATGCTAAATTTTTTGAAGGTAACACACATAAGTTGCTAAATCCTGAGGAGACACGCATTTTATATTCCATGGTGATACAAGAAGGTGGATCTATGGGTATTCCAGAATCCGTCAGAAGACGCATTACAATTTCAAAGCACAATTTTTGGGTGAACTATCAGGTTGGCCACTTATTGGGCTCTCCCTCCTTGGTGATTCATGGTAAGGTGGGCATCTTACTAGGTGAGGTAATCACTTTCTCTTTCCTCTCTTTTCACTTTCATGCTAGTAGGACTGGATCATGAAGCTATGTTATTTATAGTGTTGCTCTTGTCTTTCTTATGTAATCATTTATGCTTTTATGATAGATTTCTAAATATAATATTAGTATAGGAAGCATTTCTTAGCAAGGTTTACTTTACTAGTTGATTTGGGTTTGTTTTAGTACTAACCCCTCTTTTTGTGTCTTTTAGCTTTGCTTTTGTTTTTCTCTTTGTTTTTTCACCCTCATGTGTGTATGTTGAGTTAGAATTCTTAGTCTTGGGGCTTGTGTCCTTAGTTAAGTGTTATTTTATCTCGTTAATAATTCACTTGGATCTCTTCTTTATTCTCCTTTACCAAGAGTTTGCATTGAATCCATACTCTTGCTAAAGTGGAGGCTTAATGTATCGTCTTAAAATGGAAGCACTTCCATGTTAAGAACATTTAGCCCTTTGAGTAAGTGGTCTGGGGTCATGTCAAGCACCTTGAATAGGTCTTTGTATGGATCTAGCTTTTTCCCCTATTCTGCTTCTCTCTCCACCTATTTCCAACCTTTTTCTGGCACCTCATCTTGAGAATTTAAGATCTATGACCTCAGGGTCAAGGTTGACCTCGACCTTGACCTAGGTTAGAGTCGACCTCAACCCTAACCCTGGGTCAAGTTTTCAAGTTTCAAAGGTTTCAAGATGTCGGGCTTCAGAAAGTTTTATTTTCCCGCTTCCGGTTCGACTATTTTGGATTTTGGAATGGTAAACTCTTAAATGGCATTTAATCTAGGTCCATTTCTAGGGGTTAAGGTTAATTGGGATTTAATTCTCCAATGTTAGCCTCTCTAGAAGTTTGTGCCTTAAATCACTATAAAAGGAAGCCTCCTCCTCTCATTTTCTCCATCAAGTTTTGAGATCAAGTGCTCAAGGTTTTCTCAAGAAAAAAGGAGATCATAAGAAAGTGAGGTGTAAAAGGAAATAAAGCATCATCAAGCATCCATTATCAAGCATCCAAGAAATCATTCATTCAAACATTCAAGTTCTCCATTGAAGATCAAGGATTCAAGCATTCAAGCCTTTGAAGCGATTTGGTTCAAGCATTCAAGATTCATCATTCAAACCCTAGATCTATCCATCATGGTGGTGTGATCTTATTTCAAGATCCTTTGTTCATCTTCAAGATCCATTCATTCTCTTTTCAAGGTGGATTCCAAGCATACAATCATGGAGGTTTTTTATTTACATTTATGGTTTTGATTTATATTGTTGAGTCCAAGCTTTCATATCAATATACTTGTTTACATTTCAAATATAATTGCATATCTATTGAATATCATAGCTTCATTGTTAGATCTACTCCTACTACTTGCTAGTGTATGCACCCTAAAATGGTCGCCTAGACTTTGGGCCTCCATTCAGCAATTTTTCAATTTTTTGAATCAACATTTTCAATTCAAACCAATTTTCCTTGATCAAATCCTAATTTTATCATTTATTCAATTATATTCTATGGGCTAACCATTTTATCCTAAAGTCTTTATTTAATTAAAAGGAATTCCCTCCCCTTTTATTAAATAAAAAGCCCTCACCTTTCCTCTTATCCTAAGTTGCACAAATAAAGCATTATTCTTATTTTATAAAAATAAGAAAAAGAAAAAGCTTTTTTGTCTCATATGGGGCACAAAAGTCAACTCTTATTTTCTCATTGGAGGAGATTTGTGCACATGAATTGTTCCTTTTTCAAACTCCACCCTTGATTAAATCTTTTGCCTCTTAATCTCCATGGTCCATTCCTTTTCAATTCCTTTAAAAGGAGAGCTCTTTTCTCATTCCAGGATCCCAACTTTTTATACTAATCTTATGCTACAAGATTTCTTAGTGATTTTGGAGCTTTGGAGATCTTCTTGCATTCTAGCGTTCATTCTTGCATTCTAGCTTCATGTTTATGCTTTCTTAGTTTAGATTTCCTTTCAAGTTCTAGCTTAGCTCACCTAGTTTAATTAGTAAGGCTTGTAATACTTTCATTTCCATAGCTTAGTTGCATTCTTCATTTCTAGTATAGCATTGCATTGCATTTCCATTGTTGATTCTTGAAGATATTGAAATTCTTTCCCTTGTCTCTTTGAATCTCCCATTGTGTGGTTTACTAGAAAAGTTATAGGCTTAATAGCTCTAGCTGAGAGCATTCTTAATATCCTTGTGACTCCATGCCTAGGGAGCTCTAGGTCACTTTATCAAGGTTTCCCATCCACGGATTCTCTTGGAAGTAATGACTTAGAGAAGTGCACAATTTGAGTGTACTTTTTTGGCACCCACCGTGGGGAGAACACTCTTGTTTTGTCCTTTTTATGCATTTCTATCAATTTTTCATCATCATTTTTGCTTGTTATTTCAGCTCTCTATTTTTCTAATAGATTATCGTGCGATAGTTTTCCAGTCTCGTGTGATATTTTATTACATACCCATGCAATACTTTTCCAATAAAAGTATCATTCGGCCATACAGGTTTCTGTCACACGACCATACATAACTTCATCATCTGGACACAATACGATCTGTCACACAGAAAGAAAGCATCGCACTCCCATACTATGAAGTATCGTGTGATCTCTTTTTTTGACAAACTGTCACCCAGACCTGTAGGTGACTATTTTGGTTCTTTTGTCTTGCAAGATTTGGATTTTTAGCTTTCTAGTTTGAATTGTTGTAGCTAGACGGAGTTTTTCTACTTGCAGATTATTTGATTTTTGATGTGCTAACCATTGTGGGGCTAATAAGTTGTGCTTGTAGGTGCTTTCATTGCTTAAATATTTTCCAAAAGAATGCATGTCAAAGCTCCAAATGCATAAGGGCTACTAATTATTTTTGCAGGGCTGCCCAAAGCATAAAAACAAATCAAGTGCTTGTATATTGCTTTCATTTTGAGTGTGGCATATACTAGTTGTTTCTTTTCATAGGCACTTAATATCTTATTATAGGAATCTTTTGGTGGTAGGAGAGTATGCTCTTCACCCTTTTGGTGAAATAGAAATCTTGACCCATCTTTGGATTTTGAAGGCAAGAGGGTAATTGAACCTTTGCTTGGTGTGTTTGGGAGAAATTTTTGAGCTAGGAGAGTATGCTCTTCACCCTTGAGGTGAACCAGAAATCTTGACACTCAAAGGTTGATCCACTCTTTGTTTAGTTTTAGAATCCTTTAGCGGGTCTACTCTTGAGCAATCAAGAGGAACGACCCAAGTGGGGACAAGCTAATGCCAAGCTATTCCGACCCTCTATAAAATCAAGGCTATCAAAGACATAAAACCTTGGTAGATGTAGTACTTGTCTTTGTTTGGTGTGAGTACTTGTGGGATTGTGACCATGAGGAGAATGCTAGACAAGAATGCTTAAGGTACTCTTGTGGCTGTGAGGTCTGTTACTTGCCGCAAGGTAAGGAGTCCCTTTGGGGAGCAAGAGGGGTATTACGAATGGAATTCCTTACTAAGAACCATAGATAGAAGCCACCCTATTTTTCTGCTTAGCTTCTTGGTGCAAGGATTGATCCTAGTGGACTAACCTGGATCACCCCAAGATTACTCACCATCTATGTTCCTTTGGTTGTGTCATTGGCACTTCCACAACAAAGCCAACATCTATTGTGGGTAACCACTTTGTGTGAGGTGATGGGGCATCAAGTGTGGGCCAAGTTGTTAAGTATTGAGCCTTTATCTTTTTAGGCTAGTAAGTGCTTGAAGTGTTCTCGCTGTGATCTACCCATGTAAATGTTTTCAAACATCAAAAACCACGGTAGCATTCATAGGATTTTTCTATTTTGATATCACAATTGCTTGTCTTGGCAAGGTTGCTTTCACCCTTGTGCAAGTGTTTTATGACACGTTTGATCACCTACTATTTGAAAAATTGTCTATTGTCTATTGTTATTGTATTATGAACTGTGAAATTGAATTTGCCAAACTGAAACATTGATCGAATTGCCTTTAAAACTAAAATTTAAACACTCACTGGTCAAGAGTTGTATGATCCTGAAATATCATCACACACTGTATTGAGTTTTATCGTGCGATACTTTGTTGCTGCACAACTATTGCACAGCTTGCCTAGATTTTATCACACAGGCTGCCTAGAAACTATCACATAACCTCTATAAGAAATATCACCAGGACATATTGCATCATCCCAGTATTCTGTGAACTATCGCATAGAGTCTTTTTGTTGTCTATCTAATTTGTGTCATTTTCAGTCTTTCTTTGGTCAATCCAGATTTTAGTAGGTCTCTTACCTTGCAGTTGGAAGCCTGTTTGTACCTTGGGTTCCTATGTTTTGACCCCTTGAATTAGTATTCTTTGATTTCACAAGTGACCTTGCTTGAAATCGGTAAGTTAGAAGCCATCCTTGTTGAAAAAGTAAACCTTTAGATTCTTTGGTAGCACACTTGGAGAGTCTTTGTAGTCTCTTGTCCAATTCACTTCCATCAAAAATCAATTTCAATCTCAAATATAATTTGGGTAAATCCATCCTCCTGATCCATATGTGCTAGGATACTTATCCTTTGATTGGGCACCTCTGTGGCAGTGTTGGTTTACACCTATTGCAATTTTCTATCTTACCATCTCTTTTTGGACAATTGAACACTTTTACTATCCTAGTTTGGTATCAACATTTCATAGGGTCATCTTATCACCAAGGGTCTTTTTTCTTTCATGTCAATTATGACAAGGTATCAAGTCAGTTAAGGAAAATGACCTCAAGTTGTCTTTGACCGGTTACCCTTAGTCCAAACTCATCAAAAGCGAAAGGGAAAAGAGCCCATCTTTGATCAATCACCTAGGAGCGAGTTCGAAGCTTGGTTTGACCCAAAGAGCAATCCTAGTGAGTTGAGTACTTCCTTAGCACCTTCTTAATCAGATATGGACATGATTTACACCATGACTAGAAAGGAGAGAGAAGCAATGGATCAAAATCTTGATGACATTTTTCAAAGACATAGGGATAACATTCTATTTGGTGATGACAATCAACCAAAATCACCCCCTATCAACACAAGATATTTAGATGCCCATCAGAGAACTAAAAGGTATACAAGACAAGCTCACCAAGATGAACGGTCACAACATGAAGACCAAACAATGAATCTTGTGATGCTCATGTGAATGCAACATTTACTAATGACTTGTTCAAACATTCAAGGCCCAACTCTCCACTCAAAACAACCTCAAGGTATGCAAATGAAAGGCTTAAAAGAATTGAACGTGAAAAGAAAGCCTTTTTGGATGAACAAGCCACTAAAGAAGAGAGGTTTAGGCTCCTAGAGGCGGAGAAACAAGCCTTGTTAGAATTGAAAAGAAAAGCATTTCAAGAAGAACAAGATAGGATTTTATCCCAACAACTCAATAACCAATTCAACAACAGGGGTACCAATAGTGGAAACAACTCTCCACCATCTACTCCTTCAGGAACCCCATGAAGTAGAAGGTGGTCAAGGACCCCTTCAAGATCTCCTAGTCCTAGAGGAAGAAGGACTTTGCAACATAGGAGACAAACATCTCCTAAGAACTCAAGACAACCCTCCCAATGAGCTCATCATGGCTCCCCACATGGAGGAAGTAGTGCAAGTTTTGATGATCAAGACTTTATGAGGATGCAACAAGAACCACTATTCCAACAATATGTGGAGAAGTATCTAGATCAAAATAAGGATAAGTTCCTAGAGAGATTGATCAACAAGGGTGCCAGAGTCCCTTACAACTTTGATGTGGATAGAAAAATCAAGAAACAAGGTCCATCCCAAGAAGAGGAGATTAAACAACTCAAGCATATTATGGAAAAGGTGTTGGCACCTAAAAGTTCCTTTTCACTTAACTCAATCTCTCCCAATCCTTTCAAAAAAAGTGTGAGTATGAAGGATTTTCCTAGAAAAGTTGAAATTCCTCAATATGACAAGTATGACGGCAATGGTGACCCACATGATCATGTGTGTCAGTTCTACATCATGAGTTTTGAATTTCACCAAGATGACTCCTATCTTATGAGATTATTTTCGAGGAGTCTCAACGGTCAAGCAATGGAGTGGTTTACCAACATAACCCCTCCCATCAAAACTTTCAAAGAACTTGTCCACAAATTTGTTCAACATTTTGCATACAACTTGTCAAGATCAGTCACTATGTTAGACTTATGCAATTTGAAACAAAATCAAGGGGAGTCCTTTGTCACCTTCTTGCAAAGATGGAGACGACTGTGCTCTCGCTATTCTAGGACTATTCCTGAGCATGAAAGGATTGATATCATTGTTAGAAACTTGGTGCCTAAAATGCGGTATGAGGTTCAGAAGATGGTCTTTGATTCCTTCGACACCATGCTCGAAATTGCATGTAGAATTGAGGATGTCTTGAAAGAGCAAAGAATTTTGACCAAACATAATAGTACCAACAACGATCAAAATACTAACAACTCTAATAAGGACAAAGGCAAGAACTCGCACTAGAACAAGAACAAACAAATAGTCAACGAAGGAGTTGTGGACTCTTCTCAACCCAAGGATCAAGGAGTCCTTCATTTGTCTAGTGCAGTTCAAGCTATGAAGCTCAATACATTCTCCAACCCATAAGAGCATAAACCAAAGTATTAGGATAAGCCTAAAAAGGAGAGGTGACAATTTTCTGAACTTGGTGACTCGTATGAGGATATTTTCAAGATGCTCATTGCCAATAACCTTGCACAACCGCAAGGTCCAACAAATTTCTACATACCTGATGTTAAGCCACATTGGTGGAATGAAAAAGCTTTCTGCAAGTTCCACAATGGCATTGGACATGACATTGAACATTGTTGGAAACTTAAGCACATTATTCAAGATCTTATTGAGAGTGGCAAACTTTAGATTGATGGGTTGAACACCAATGTAGACCATAAGGCATTCAAGGATCCTTTGCCTAAATATGAGAAGGGGGAAACCTCTAAACCAAAGAATGGAAAGGTTAAAATCAACTATACCTACACAGCTGCAGAAAATGTGGTTAATATGCTTAAGGTTGTGGAGGAAAGTGTCAACATGATGAGGGACAATGATCCTTATGGTTATGATGTGGGTTCTCCTCCTATATTTGATGAAGAACTAGTGGTGGTGCTTAGGGGTCCTCACTCTCAAAGGTCATCCCAAGCTCTTAACGCTATCACGAGAAGTCAAAGTCAAGGTCCTGTGGTTATTAGAGGTCCTAGTTCCAACCAGTCCAACAAACCCAAGCAAGTGACATCCAAGAATGTCACCACCAAATCAGTTGTCAGTCCTCAATTGAATTATAACCTTGTTGATCTGCTACAAAGAATGCCAGCTCAGATTTCAATCTTTAAGCTTTTAGAATTGTCTCCAAGACATACACAAATCCTTGAGGATGCTTTGCATGCAGCAAATGTTCCTAACAACATAGATGTTGACCAATTCTAGAACATGGTTAACCACCTTGCCATCCCTCATTACCTAACATTCTTAGAAGAAGATGACAAAGCTTTGAGCCATCTGCATAATCTTTCCCTTCATATCGAAGTCATGATTCACAAGACCCGTTTCAGGCGTGTGTTGATAGATGGGGGTGCTAGGCTCAACATTTGTTCTTTGAGTTTGTTGAAGATACTGAGTTATTCTAAGAAAGTTATTGATACCCGAAAGAAAATTATCATGAAAGCCTATGATGAGGCAGAGAGAAGTTCTAAAGGGTTGGCCGTCCTTCCTGTCAGGATTGGCCCTATTGAAAAGGACATCTTGTTCCAAATTATTGATGCTGGTCCTCTAGCATATAATATCCTACTTGGTAGACCATGGATCCATGACATGCAAGCAGTGCCACCCACCTACCACCAATGTGTTAAGTTCCCCTACAATGGAGTAGAAGTTTGTATACCCGAGGATAGCACATTATATGTAAATGCAATTTCAGCAGGGACTCATGTTCCTCTCAATAGGGAAGCAGAGGATTTTGATGCAACTCTAGCATAGTGAAAGAATAAGTTCAAGTCCATAGACCTTGGTATGGGGGGGTATCAACTTGACTCCTTTATAAAACTGCCAGTCTCACATAGATCCTATGGAAAACCTTCACAAGAGATGCAACCTTCATCTTCAGCCATGACTTTGTTTGGTACATTTGTAGAGTCCTCAGTGCCTATCCAGGATGAAAAAGAAGAGGTGGTTGTCAAGGACTAGATTTATAGAGAAGATAAGTACATGCACAATGAGAACTTCTCTCCCTCTTCTAAGGCATATGGAAGAGGGTATACTCTGGTAAAAAATATGGGCTATCCAAGACATGGTCCTCTCAGTCACAGATTAGATGTTAGAGCTGAACCACTCGATCATGCTCTTTTTGGCCGCAGGTCTAAAAAAATGGTTGGCCTAGGTTTCAAAAATCAGAACAAGAACCCTGTTCCTATCCTTGGTGAGATAGATAGTGAGGATGAAACAAAGTATGCGCCCAATTTGACAAACCAACAGGACATGTGTGAAGATTGGGTCCCTTCCACTAATCTCCTTTGGGGAGATTCAGATACTCCAGTTGTTCATGCAACTGTTTCAAGCTCAAAATAAGAGGAATCTATTATTGAAGATCCTATTCAATACATGAATGGCATTCAAGAAGGTGTTACCCTTGGTGACATTAGAGCTTCCACATCTAGACGTTGTAAACATGCTTGGTGTAAACATCCTAGTCGGGATTCAGATATGGACTCACATGAGTATGAATGGGAATCTCTCTTTGATTCTTCTACAGTTGACTTGGATGTTGATGTCATCCATACATATAGTTCCCAACCTAAGGTAGCTAACGAGTCAAGTGTAGGATTAGAGGATTTGAATCTGTAAGTCGCTTTAGTGGACGATGCTTCACTTGGTAGGATAAATCCTGATTTGGGTACCTTGGAGGGATACTTGACAGACCCTAACTCTACAATCACCAGAGATGATACCATTCATATCCACAACATTGAACCCATCATTGACCTACCCCTTGCTCACCCTCACCTAATTGATTGGTCTCAATGCTATCAAGAGCCTCAGCTCTTAACTTTCCATAATGACTATGAGATAGCATGTTACCTAAATGACCTTGAGCCCATAGTCTCTTCCACTAGTGAACCAACTACAAGCATGATAGAACCAGATATCAAGTACCTTAGTCACAAAATGAAAAGAAAAAAAAAAGAATAAGGGTTCTGATGGTGAAAACCACTGTGTGGCAGTGTCAGAACCTAAAAAAGTAAAAATAGAGGACATATCCAAGGGTGAAAACCTCTCTTAGGCACCTAAGGATGAGGTACTTGATCATCTCCCAAGTTGCTTCCAAGACAAATCTTTAGTGCTTGTCAAGCCTACACAACTAGTTAATTTGGGTACAGAAGAGGCTCCACAAATAGTGCATTTGGCTCAGTCTCTATCAACACAAGAAAAAGAAGCATATACCAAGTTCCTACAAAGAAAGAAGATTACTTTTCCTTGGACTTACTCAGACATGCCAGGATTGGAC
This sequence comes from Chamaecyparis obtusa, assembly GCA_027943335.1. Lineage (NCBI taxonomy): Eukaryota > Viridiplantae > Streptophyta > Pinopsida > Cupressales > Cupressaceae > Chamaecyparis > Chamaecyparis obtusa. The sequence continues at coordinate 449,688 of BSBK01010766.1, read as the reverse complement.
ACTAATCTCATTATGCATCACTTGTCCATAGCTCCAGGTATAAAATGAGTTAAACTAAAATTGAGGAAAATGCATCCTCACATAGCTCTTCTCATCAAATCTAAATTAGAAAAATTCCTTAGTGTAGGATTTATAAGAGCCATTGACTATGCCGAATGGATTTCAAATATTGTCCCAGTTTCTAAACATGACAAGTCCATTCGCGTCTACACAGATTTTAGGGATCTTAATAAAGCATGCCCAAAGGATGATTTTCCACTTCCAAACATAGACATGATAGTGGACATGACCATGGGTTATGAGATCTATTCCTTGATGGACAATTTTTCTAGATATAATCAGATTAAAATAGCTCCTGAAGACCAAGAAAAGACTGCATTCACTTGCACATGGGGTACCTATTGTTGGAACATTATGCCATTTGGATTAAAAAATGTAGGAGCTACTTATCAAAGAGCTATGAGAACTATCTTTCATGACATGATCCATAAGAATATGGAAGATTATGTGGATGACACCTTGGCTAAATCTAAGAAAAGGGATACACACTTAAGTGATTTGGAAGTCATTCTAGATCGCATGGAGCAATTTCAACTAAGATTAAATCCAAAAAAGTGTGCATTTGGAGTCACCTTTGTAAAACTTCTAGGATTTATCATTTCAGCGAAAGGAATAGAGGTGGACCCAAAGAAAGTTCAAGCAATCTTGGATATGCCACCTCCCAAAAACATCAGCCAAATGAGGAGTCTCCAGGGATGCCTTCAATCTATAAGGAGGTTCATTTCACAACTGGCTAATAGAGCTCAACCCTTCAATAAGACATTGCACAAAGGGGTTATATGTGTCTGGAATGAGGATTGTCAGAAAAGCATGGAACAAATCAAGCAATACTTGGCCAATCCTCCAATCTTAATGCCTCCTATACTAGGAAAACTGGTGCAGGAGCACCACACACAACCAGTCAAGAGATGCAAACTATGAAGACCTCAAAGACATTTAAAGGAAATCAGAGGAATGGGAAGCCCAATTTAAGTCAGGAGATTAATTGGCAAGTCCTCAAGTCTATAATGACTTTCAATTGATGTAATAAATCAAATTGATGTAATGAATCAAATATGTTTGAAGTGTCCTTAATAGGACCAATTGTGCATTCTAGGTGGACCAATAGTGTCCAAGAGGTTCAAGAAGTTATTTAGGGAGTAGGAGTGTTTTCAATAAGTATCTAAGGTCTTTGAGAACCTTAGAAATTTAGAACTTAATTAGTCAAGCCAGTCTTAGAGTTAAATAATTCAAATTTAAATATCAATGGCTATTTTAGGGAGTTTTTAGTTTGTCTTTGTTTAAGTCTTAACCTTCCAACTCAACAATGACAGTTGGTTGGAATGGTTATTTATATATGTGGAGGAAGTCTCTGTTACGAGACATAGATGAAAACCTGTTGTATAAACTGGCACATGATTGAGAAATGAACTACTCTATTTTCTGCAACTATATTCATTTCTATAATCTAAACTTGAATTGGTTGATTTATATATGCGTTGATAGAGTTTTTTTAACCAAATTGACTTGCTATTTGATGAGTTTCAATTAACATTGCAATTGCTATCACACTGGTGTAGAACAGTAACTATCTTTTAATTGTTTTCTATCATTGCAGTAGGGTTTTAAGATTAATGGAGGCCATTCCATGAATATAAAGGCCTAATATTCATGGAATGTGATTGTTTAACTTGTATTATAAATTTCTAACTAAACTTATGCAGAATCGGGCAAGACAGAGCTAATCACAGGGTAAAAAGTAGTGAAAACGAGTGCCCAAGTACATTAGTGAGCGAACTATCCAAACAAGCAGTAAATTTTATGATTGGGATTGCATTAGGAGGTCGAAGTGATGGTGAATCATTCACCAATTTTTTGCAGGAGTGTGTAGAACTGGGATTGAGGAGGCCCTAAAAACCAGGGTTGGAGGGCACCAAATTAGGGGTTTTGATGTTGCAGAGCATTGGGGACTAATTGCTTTTCGATTTGGTTGATTTAAGACATAAGAAGCCACCGTCTAGGTGTTGGAAGTGCCAGGTGGATTCTTTCACATACTTCCTTTGAAAACTTGATCATTTTCATGCATTGAAAACAAGGCATCAGTCATGGTTAGTTGTGTTTGTCTAAAGTAACCATACAAAAATTTTGGATATGTTATAGTAAACTAAAAAGGGTATCTATATATGTTGTTACTTTATCAGGTGCTTTGGAAAAGCTATATTTATTTACATTCCAAGTCTGCTGCAGGGTCTAGACAACCTATTAGGCCTTTGGGTTCAGTTTGAGAGAACCTTTGTAAAATGGAGCATGGGGATTGAAGTAAAGCCTTAGGATTTCTTGAATTGAAAGCCCTATTAAACCAAATTCATCATTTAAGATTCTTGAAGGTAGTCTTGATAGGTCATTTCCTTGAAGCATTTAAGGTTTTTGGATAAGCCAAGTGCCTAAACCAATTGAAATTTTCAATTCTCATTGTGTTTTGAATACCACCACCTTCTCTCTACATAAAAAACCACTCATTATATGTTTTAGCAACATAATCTTCCTTGGGGGCATTATTAGCTCAACTTGATGAAACTGGGAAAGAAAGAGCTATATACTACATCAGTCGTACTCTCATACTATATGAGGTTAATTACACTAGTATTGAAAAATCTTGCCTTGTAGTGGTGTTTGCTTCCCAAAAGTTGTGACATTACATGCTTGCACATACATTACACCTCATTGCAAAGATTGATCCTCTCAAATATTTTCTTGGTAAAGCTTCTCTCACAGGTAGACTTGCTAAGTGGATGATGATCTTATCAGAATTTGACATAGAGTATGTTGAGTGTAAAGCTATAAAAGGACAAGCCATTGCAGATCAATTGGCTGATTTCCCAATTCAAGACAACATGCCTATTCAAATTGAATTTCCAGATGAGCACATAATGTACATGACTGCAAGAACATGGAAGATGTTGTTTGATGGCTCTTTTATGCAAAATGGTTCAGGTGCTGTAGTGTTATTTGTTTCTCCTCATGGGTACACAATTAATAAGTCCTACAAACTATTGTTCCCATGTACAAATAACATTGCTGAGTATGAGGCTTTGACAATTGGGCTAAAAATGGCCATAGAATGGAGAATCACAGAGCTGCATATCTATGGGAATTCACAATTAATAATCAACCAAGTTAATGAAGAATACCAAACAAAGGATGAAAAAATGGTACCCTACAAGAAAATGGTTGATTCATTGAGACGATATTTCACCTTTGTTACATTTCAGTAAATAATTAGAGCAGAGAATAAAGTAGCTAATGCTATGGCTACATTGGCTTCACTTCTTAAACTAGAACAACATGAGTCCAGATTCAAATTCCTGGTGGAAGAGCTACACTATCCTATCTATGACTCCCAAGAAATCCATGTCATTTGTACCCTTGTTGGCCATGAGTCATCCCGCTATGGTGCCATTTACTCATATCTCTGTGATGGCATTATTCTCAAAACCTTCAACCATTTTGAATGAAGAAACTTAACCCGAAATCCCTCTTGCCACACCCTTATCTCTGGTGATCTGTATAGGAGGGGTTTAGATGGAACACTTATTAGGTGCTTGGAAAAGGATGAGTCCGATCAAGTGTTAGCTGACATTCACGAGGGCATTTGTGGAGGACATTCCAATGGTCTTGCCATGGCCCGAAGGTTGCTTAGGGTTGGGTACTATTGGCCTACCATGTAGATAGATGTAGTAGCTTTTGCTAAATCATGTGAAAAGTATCAAAAACATGGTAACCTGATACATGCTCCAGGCAGGGAGCTTATTCCATCTATATCTCATTGGCAATTTCAGTGTTGGGCCTTTGATCTTGTTGGGTAGATTCATCCCAACTCATCAAGTGGACATAAATTTATCATCACTACTACTGACTACTTTACTAAATGGGTAGAGGCTATCCCACTTTCAGTTGCCTCAGGAAAAATAGTCTCTCTGTTCATTTTAAACCATATCATCTATCGGTATGGAGTGCCTTCTAAAATAATCACTGACAATGGAGGTCAGTTCAAAAACAAGGACCTTAAACAACTCTACAAGAAGTTCAAGATAAAACAACATTGGTCCTCCATTTACTTCTCGCAAGGAAATAGACAAGTAGAGGCTTCAAATAAAACCATTCTCAAAATTCTCCATAGAACAGTTCACAAGAATGGTAGAGATTGGCATCTACAGATAAATCCAGCCTTATGGGCTTATAGAACAAGTATTCGTACTCCTACAGGGGCTACTCATTTTTCCCTTACTTATGGTGCTAAAGTAGTGTTACCTTCAGAGGTTGAGATTCCTTCACTTAGAGTTTCCCTCAAAGGTCTAGTTACGAATGAAGACTACCATGCCATGAGACTCCAAGAGCTAGAACTTCTAGATGAGAAGCGTAAAGCATCATTTGACCATATGAGGGTCTACCAAAAGTGTATGTCCAAAGCATTCAACAAAAAGGTTCACCCTAGAGAATTTCAAGTGGGAGATCTTGTCTTACAAGAAAACCCTAAGAACCAACAACATAGAGAGAAAAAGGGAAAATTCAAACCTAATTGGCTTGGACCATACATCATTACTGTTGCTTTTGGAACAGTTTCTTACTTGTTATCTACTGAAGAGGGAGAACAACTCTTTGATCCTATCAATGTCTTGCACCTAAAGAAGTTCTATCCATGATGCCTGTTCTGTCTGGGGGCATCCTTTGTACATATTTATTGATCCTGAAAAAATTCCAAAAAAATTCATATATGACATTGAAAAAATCCTAAAAAGCATATAAAGTCTTGAAAAAATACAAAAAAAAAAAAAAAAAATTCAAAAAAATTGAAAAGTGCCTTGGTGAAAACTTGGAAACAGGGGCCTTGGTAGCACAAATATTAAAAAAATGGAAAAAATCAAAAAATCTCCAGGTGGTGAAATCTTGGAAACAGGTGCTACTTGAGGCCTTTTGCACCCTTGTTTCTTAGCATGTGTCCTCGACACTTAACCTTTTCCCATCATACCTTGTCCTTGTTGCCTTGGTTTGGAATTGGTCTTCATCTTTGTCTAGGGGGCATAACTGTCTAAGCTTTGGTCTCTTGGATGCATTGGTCTTTAAGACATCTTGTAAATGGTGTTTCTCAACACCACCCCAACTGTGTTTTTCAACACTACCCTAGCATCAAGTGTTTCTCAACACTTATCAGATACCCTACCCATAGTCTACCATGATATGACATTTTCCACTGGCAGATGCAATACTCAAAGTTTGACTTTATGACCTACACACACGCACTTAAACACTTGACTCGTTGAGACTTGTTTGACTTTATTTCTTTGTGTGATGTCTATGATGATTTCTTTGATGAGTGTTCTCTCGCTAATAGTTTTTGATGATGTCGAGCTAGAAGACTGGGGGCACGTGGACATGTTTTATTTCTTTTTCTACTTGTGGGTATATTTGTTGGCCCTAACTATCATTATCATTTATGCTTGTTCCACTTGACAATAGGATCTACAATGTATTATCCTTGACTATTTTTCGCAAGTGCCTACTTATAGACATCTTGACTTTCCTTGTGTCTCAATGTGAGTATAATCTTTCCTTATTAAACTTAGGGAATCTCACTGCACTAGTCATCTTGACCTATATGTCTTTGATGCCTAGGTGGGATTCTCACATACCTATCTGATATAGATCATATTCAGATTCACATAGTTATACTAGTGTGCATTGTATGATCTTGTGACGCTACCAATAATGCTCGATGATGAATATTAGAGTCTAAAAGCTTTGTGACCTTGCAAGTAAACCACTTTTCATAGTAGCTAGCATTTTTAGGTTCATGTTACTTAGTCTTGCATCTTGCATATGGAGAGAGCTCTCCTTTCATCTTTCATGGACTTGTCGGTCAACTGCGCTCACCTTTCACTATTTCTTGATCATGTCTTTCACTCCTTGTCTTTTACATCACATCCTTTTCCTGTCATCACAAGGGGTTACTCTTATCATCATATCTATATCATAAAGAGATCATTTTCAAAAATGTGAGTCTACATCATAAACATGAGAACTAAACATACATCTACGAGAGAGATTATACATGAGCATATATCAACATTTATCATACATTTGAGTAATATAACAAGATAATAAAACTGAAACATCCATCACAAGTGGGACAAATACACAAGATACATTGCAAATCTAGTAAATCTCATATATATATATATGTATGTCATGATACAAAGTACAATGTGGGATCCAAAAACTGGATGATGTCCCAATCTATGACTCTATACATCTAAACACCCTAGACCTAAGTCTGACTCTCCCCATCACATGGTGGTGGTGGAGGTGGTGATGCCACTCTGTCTAGTACCATGTCGAATCTTCCTACCCTCTCAGAGTAGAGTGGCACTCTCTATGCCACAGGGATGACTACTATATATAATCCATGATAATATGCAACTTGTGCTACCTCTCTCCAGATCTCTACAACATCAGCATGTGCTGCCCTCTCCTACCAATATATCTTGGCTCATGCATCTGCTAACTACTGATCTCACACAATAATAGTAATCCTGAGCTGCTAGATCTCAGTCTCCAAAACCTGCACTCTAGCCCTGAGATCCTCCCCTCCCCTCTCTACAAGCTGGTCCTATCATGCATCCATCTGTCAGTGAACTAATCTTGTTGCATCATGTCCCTCATCATCAGAAACTTATCTTCATGACCATCTTCAGCCACCTGATCTAGATCCCTATCCCCTATCCACTCCCATCCCTCCTCTGTCTCCTCCATCTCCATCACTCCCATCACCACCCTGTCCTTGCGGCTGTACATCAAGAACAGTAAAACATGGGAATGGCTGTCTACGCCACTCTACCCCTATAGGCTGCATCTGCACCTGCATCTGCCATATCAGGAAGGTAATCCCATGGCTCCTTGTGTATACCTGCAATCCCCTGTGCTGCTTAGTGGTAGTCCAGCATCGGCAGCCATCCCTATCCATCCTCATCCCTGGACCAGGCATATGTGGTCATCTTTGTAGGTACCCTCTGCTGTCATCCAAACTGCCTCCATACTCGAGAGATAACAAACCTCTCTACAATCTCAGAGTGGCAGCCTAATAGTGGCAGGTTACACAGCATATACCCCAGCTCCCGCTCTCAGTCACTCCACTGCTCACAGGCCCTATATGGTCTCCACTCAAAAGATGTGAGCTCGTCTAGGAGCCTCCTATAGTATGTGAGGTCTCCACTATGGGGTCAGCTAATGAATCCCATGTACCTGTAGATATAGGGGTGTCTCCATTCCCTAGGATGCACATGTGGGTGCACAACGATGATGTGCTCCCATGCCCAGACCTATGCTAGAATAGCATCGCATGCCCATGTCCTGCTCTCCCTATAGACTATCTCATGTAACTCATGGTACATGTCTGCTAGGATAGCTAGGCCCCATGCCATCCATTAAGGGTGTGCTATCAAGTTGGCAACCAACCTGCCCTAGCCCAATGGGAACCCCCTTTGGCTCCTGTCTGTGATCAAGGCATGTGATACTATCAAGCACACTATGCATGGAACTAGGAAATTGTGACCAAACTCCTCCACCAGCCAGTCCCAATTGAGGTGTCTATCAATGATGGTGACATCCTGGAACATGTCTGGATGGCCTGTCACCCCTTAATCAGATCCTGATCATAGTATACCTGTATCACCAGAAAAATCATGTCATTTTCTATCATATGGAAACTTTACATCTATGCACATTTAGAAACATGATTATACTTATTGAATCGCCATGGCTAGATACCCGGAGGATCTGATAGACATCCTCTAGGGTGATCATCACCTCTCCAATAGGAAGATGAAAGGTGTTGTGCTCACTATGCCACGTCTCAACCAATGCTATCAGTAGCCCATGATCTGCCTGAATATGGGGCATATCTAGCAAGAACCTAAATCCCATGCTAATGAGGTCATCTCTGCCAGGAGTATCGAGATCTCTAACATAGTGTAGTCTGGTCACTCTAGGAGCCCTAATGAGGAGCACCAAAAAAATCTTTTGCAAGCCATAACCCCAAACCAGATGTCAGAACATATCATGATGGATGTCTAAAATTAGTACAAGAAATCTTAAATGCAAAAAATTGTCTAGACCCATGTTATTTTTCTCAAATTAACACAATGTGATATTTCTTATTATAATAGTGCGATACTATTTTTGGATATAGTATCATGCAATACTTTCCTTAATAGAAGTATGGTACTATTTTGCTCTGTGATAGTTCACACAAGATCGCATGATATTTCATCCAGTATCGTGCAATACTGGATTGAACTGTTGTGTGATGCTTTGTGGACCCGCGAACTATCGTAGAATAAAAAGTATCGAGGTGTGCGATACTTTCAAAGTGTCATATGAACTTTCGCATGATTGAAATTTGAAATATTTGAAAACAATTAAAAACATGTTTTAAATGCCATAAATAGCTCATAAGTGACTCAACAGGCAAGTTTTTCTGAAAACTTACCGGGGCACCATACTAAGGAGGCCGGTTGTGCAACTAACCATGCTCGAATCAATGTGTGTGGACTGGAATCACTACTTGCTGGGCCATTTTCTCTCTCTAAGCTCTCTCAAGGTTCTCAATATCACAAAAGACAAATGAATTTGAAAATGACCTTTTTACCCCTTATATAGCATTTTGACTTTTTCACCAATTTTCAAAACATCTCAGAATTTCATGAAAATTACACCCCTAGCTAATTTTGATGTCCTGGATCCATTTTCAGGATCAAAATCGAAATCCAAGTTTATCTTGATAGTCCCATAGAAAGGCCTTTTCTTCGCTATTTCTCGATCATGTCTTTCACTCCTTGTCTTTTACATCACATCCTTTTCCTATCATCACAAGGGGTTAATTTTATCATCATATCTATATCATAAAGAGATCATTTTCAGAAATCTGAGTCTACATCATAAACATGAGAACTAAACATACATCTACGAGAGAGATTATATGTCATGCCCCGCAAGGGAACCAAGGAAGAGAACAAAGATTCTCTTAACAAAAGAAAACCTAAGTAAAAATTTATGAAAAATTTTGAACTTTGAAAAGAGTTATGTAATCAAAACTTAAACTTAGATTCCTCCTAGGTTCCCTTCTTATTAAATCCATGATTCATTTAAGTTCATAATTAAACTAACAACAAGATAACTTCTCAAGAAAATTACATCATATCATTAGAAGATTCTTTATGAAATACAAAGTACTTTCATTTCAATTTTATTTTATTTTTCTTCTTAACACCATCTATATTCCTAAGAATCTTTTATGAACATTATAACTTTTAAATCAAATAGAATTTATCTAACTCATTTGATACATTACAAATATACTACATTTTATTTTTCAAAAGCTTCACTTAAACAACAATAATGAAAACATACTACATAACTTGAAAATTTTCAAAATCTTTCTTTCTTTCCCAACATACATCTTAAACATAAAGTTCACATTTCCCTTTTCCCTTCTTCCTAAGTCTACCCATTCCAAATACATCATTTTGAAATACATTACTGATTACATTGCATTCAACTCCTCATGAGAGGTAACAAGATTTTACATCATGAAATATAATCACAAGGCCTTCATTCTTCAAAACTGGTACATAAGCAAGCATGAATCTTCAAGCACTGTATCTGCAAAAGATACCTTGATAAAAATGTTTACCACCCAACCACGTGGATACTTATAAGGCCCACTCCCCCGTGCTAGGAGACAAACACCAAGGTCCACAAAGAAGGAATAGCTAGGCCAAACCTAGGGTAATCTTTCCCAAAATAGCAAATGAAAAGAGAGTCAAAGTATAGATCTTTCCCAAAAAGGTTCTAAGGCTTGGTAGAAACTCTAAGCAACAACCTAAGTGAGTGTCATCGCATAGCCCTCACCCCTTGGGTTGTTCTGGTACTAGCCACTCTGGGCCCCAGCCCCCAAGTAGGCACATGTGGGATCGAATGCCTTTCGTACTGATAAGCATCATTCGATCATACCTACGCATAGGTACCTTCTCCCACTCCCATCCATAGCCTTTACTAGCACTAATGGCATGGGCGAGGCATATTTAATATTTTTAATGTCTTAACCCATTCCCATAAGTTTAATTAGGTTTTCACTTGTTAAATAACTCTTCAGTCGGTTATCCTGGTTCTAGCCACTTAGGGCCCCGGCCCGGCACTAAGAGCCACTCACTAGGTGTCGTTAGGTTTTCTACCCTCAAAGCACATATCGCAATCACATCATACACATAGTAAAAGCATATTATAAACGCATTTGAGAACTACTACAAATAATTGAAAATAATAGGATAGTTATGTATGTTTAGAGAAATTAGGTACGTTAAGAATGTTTAGAATGTCTTGATCCTCTTAGAAGACTCTAAACCCTAAACTGCTCCTTACAAACATTCTATCTCAATAAAGGCACTTAAATGTACTGAACATAATCTCCACTACACAAGGAATGAACAATCTTCAGGTTCATACAATATTTCTTTCTAAACCTAAAACTTGGCTAATCCTGAAAATTGTCTAAGTCTGATTTAATTAAAAATCTAAAATTTAAAAGTTACAACTTAACTCCTAGGAACTTGAAACCTATTCCAATGGATTCAAAGGGTACCTAATCCCTTTATACAAGTATAACTTAAAGTATAAGAAATTAAAGTAACGTAAACTTATACTTTAATGTTATACTTGTATAAAGCGAAAGTATAATTATTGTGCTAGTTGGTCTAAAAATTTTACTTCAGTTTTAATATTTAAATTCTTCCACCCTAACCCTAATATACATGAAGCAACTAAACGCGCGTAAACAACTTAGGCAGAAAATATTATTCGGCCAAACGACAGAGATATTCATTCCTGCTAAACTTCTACAGCAGCCTGGCTAGCCTCACGGAATGTTATCTTGTTTATATTGAAATGATAGTGTATTATAAACGGCTGGCTTTCTATAAATGGCTAGCTTTCTATAAACGACAGAGATGGCTGGAGAATGCAACAATAATATATGCCCTAAACTTTAATGGCCTATTTGCATAAATGTTTTGCAACTTGTAATTTGTACACACGGAAACAGAAAACAATCCCACAGCATGAACATTCAATGGCTGGCATTGCACATTAATATATATGTATATGACCAGCAATAATATATATATAACCAGCAATGATGCAATATTGTATCAATATTCTATAATAATACATTATTATAGAATACCTTAATACGTTATTACATGGTATATTAGTGTATCAACATTCCGTAAAAGTAATACACAATATAATAATAATACATTAATGCACACACAGACATTCTGTAATAACATTACACAAAATATTTTAATGCACACACAAACACTCTGCAATAATATTACACAAAATAATAATATTAATGCACACACAAACATTCTGCAATACTATTACACAAGATAATAATACTACAATAATGCATATATATATTTTGCAACCATAGTACAATATACAGAAACTTTTCAAGAAATCTAGATTTTTACATTCATTCTACAAAATAAATCTACTTCACGGGATGGATTCCAACCTAGAGTCCTGCGAAGACCAGTTGGAGAAGAAGGAAGATCAAATCCTCTCCAATGTTTCCAACACTCCTTTGAATCCCTTTGCTTGCAATCCTCCAGCCTCTACCCGTAACAATCCAAATGCCAAACTCACAGAATACGGGACTTCTCTCTTTAAAAATATAAATTTTCTACATTAATAATAATAATCCTCTCCTCGAAATCAACTCTTCTCCCCAACTCCCTTTACACAGGAAATCTTTCCTATAAATAGAATGGAGGAGGTGGTTGCACAGGTAATCCAACTGGTGCAACCATCTCAACTATCCATCCGTTAATGAGATGGTTTTGAAAACTCATTCCCGTAAAGGAATAAATAAACTATAATCTAAGTCCCTAAATTTAAGGATATTAAAATAAATATTATAATCTTAAAACAATTTATTAAATTATGTAACTATGGTAATAGGATAATCCTATTTACCATACCGCTAATTGATCTAATTATTTATTAATATAATAAATAATTACATGGTAATAATTATATATAAATATATGTATGCATATGCATATGTGTGCACCCATATGCCTATGTGTACATATATTATCATTATTATAAATATTATTACAAGCATAATATTATTATTATAAAGCATATTATTATTTTTATTGCTATAGACTCTTTGTCGTTATTTAGTATTATAAAATAATACCATAAATAAGGTACATTATTATTAATGTTAAACATTAGAATAACATTATTATAAAATATATTGTTTATTCATACCTTAATCCCCATTCTAAAATATATATGTATATATTAAGTAGCCACTAACATAGGTTAGAATTTTACCACTATTATTTAAAACCTTTTTTTATTAATATTTCCTTAGACATTAAAATACCATAAAATTAATCCTTATCATGGGTATTAAAACCACATGGTTTAATTGCACTCCAAATCGCTCCTAATGAGATATGCTACTAAATCATACCCTCAAATGAACAATAATCTAGATCCATGATCTACTAACAGATTTGAACATATCACGAAGGCAAGAACTAGCTACAAGATCCACAATTCCATCAACTACAAAACCACATAAGACATTCACACAAGGGACTGACTCGACAGTTCCCACCTAAGGATAAAAGGATCAAAGGTGAATTTTCTTCCTGTGGACCTGGTGATACCTCCGTAACAACAACAATGATTGAGGATTTTGAGGGATCGCTCAGACCTGTGAAGCCAGGTGGAGACAATACCCGGTACCTGCAATCCTGCATCACCAAGAAGAGATACATATATATACATATGGAGATACAAATCAGATATATGCAAGTAGATGACCAGGATCGATACATCGTGTGGACCTCAACTAAGTGAGTAACTATGACTTCGTCCTGGAGTCATGAAAAACACATCAGACACATCCATGAAACATAAAACATCATGATAGTGGTTAGATTCAAATAATTGGGTTAGATCCATAAACATATAAAAATAGATAATTTTCTAATCTCATAAACATGTAATTACTAACCATAAATGAGCATATTCATCATGTCATCATCCACAAAACATAAATGTAAATGTATAGTCTTGACCATAATAATAATAAAATGTCCAAATCAGAAAAGTCTAAGTATCACCATAGGAGAGGTATTACATTATACATAAGCATATATCAGCATATATCATACATTTGAGCAATATAAAAAGACAATAAAATTGAAATATCCATCACAAGTGGGACAAATACACAAGATACATCGCAAATTCAGTAAATGTCATATATATATGTATGTCATGATACAAAGTACAATGTGGGATCCAAAAACTGGATGATGTCCCAAGATATGACTCTATACATCTAAACACCCTAGACCTAAGTCTGACTCTCCCCATCATGTGGTGGTTGTGGAGGTGGTTTTGCCACTCTGTCTAGTACCATGACAAATCTAGCTTCACTCTCGGAGTATAGTGGCACTCTTTGTGCCATAGGGATGACTGCTATATATAATCCATGATAATATGCAGCTCATGCTGCCTCTCTCCAGATCTCTGCAGCATCAGCTTGTGCTGCCCTCTCCCACTGATCTATCTCAGCTCGTGCATCTGCTAACTACTGATCTTGCACAACAATAGTAATCCTAAGCTGCTGGATCTCATTCTCCAAAACTTGCACTCTAGCCTTGAGATCCTCCCCTCCCCTCTCTACAGGCTGGTCCTGTCCTGCATCCACCCACCGACGAACTAATATCGCCGCATCATCTCCCTTATCATCAGAAACCTATCTCCATGACCATCTTTGGCCACCTAATCTAGATCCCTGTCCCCTATCCACTCCCCTCCCTCCTCCATCTCCGTCACTCCCATCACCACCCTGTGCCGACGGCTGTACATTAAGAATAGTAAAATGTGGGAATGGTTGTCTCCACCGCTCTGCCCTATAGGCTACATCTGCACCTACATTCACCATATCAGGAAGGTAATCCCATGGCTCCTTGCGTATACCTGTAGTCTCCTATGTTGCTTGCTAGTTGTCTAGCATCAGTAGCCATCCCTATCCCTCCTCATCCCTAGCCTAGGCATATGTGGTCATCTCTGTAGGTACCCTCTGCTATTGTCCAAATGGCCTCCATACTTGGGAGATAAAAAACCTCTCTACAATCTCAGAGTGGTAGCCTAATAGTGGCCAACTACACAGCATATACCCCAGCTCTCGCTCTCGATCACTCCACTACTCACAGGCCCTGTATGGTCTCCACTCAAAAGATGTGAGCTCATCTAGGAGCCTCCTATAGTATGTGAGGTCTCCGCTATGAGGCTGGCTGATGAATCCCATGTACCTATAGATATAGGGGTGTCTCCACTCCCTAGGTTGCACATGTGGGTGCACAATGGTGATGTGCTCCCATGCCCATACCTATGCTAGAACAACACCGCACGCCCATGTCCTGCTCTCCCTGTAGACTATCTCATGTAAGTCATGGTACATGTCTGCTAGGATAGCTAGGCCCCATGCCATCCATAAAGGGTGTGCTATCAAGTCAGCAACCAACCTACCCCAGCCCAATGGGAACCCCCTCTGGCTCCTATTTGTGATCAAGGCCTATGCTACTATCAAGCACACTGTGCATGGAACTGGGAAATCATGACCAAACTCCTCCATCATCTGGTCCCAACTAAGGTGTCTATCAATGATGGTGACATCCTAGAACATGTCCTGGATGGCCTGTCGCCCCTTGGTCAGATCCTAATCATAGTATACCTGTGTCACCAGAAAAATCATGTCAGTTTCTATCATATGGAAACTTTACATCTATGCACATTTAGAAACATGATTATACTCACTGGATCACTATGGCTAGATACCTGGAGGATCCGATAGATGTCGTCTAGGGTGATTGTCGCCTCTCCAGTAGGTAGATGAAAGGTGTTGTTCTCACTATGCCACCTCTCAGCCAATGTTGTCAGCAGCTTGTGATTTTCCTGAATATGGGGCATATCTAGCAAGAACCTGAATCCCATGCTGATGAGGTCATCTCTGCCAGGAGTATCGAGATCTCTAACACAACATAGTCTGGTCACTCTCAGAGCCCTAATGAGGAGCACCAAAAAAATCTCTTGCAAGCCATAACCCCAAACTAGATGTCAGAACATATCATGATGGATGTCTAAAATTAGTACAAGAAATCTTAAATGCAAAAGATTGTCTAGACCCATGTTATTTTGCTCAAATTAACACTATGTGATATTTCTTATTATACTAGTGCGATACTATTTTTGGATATAGTATCATGAGATACTTTCCTTAATAGCAATGTGATACTATTTTGCTCTGTGATAGTTCGCACAAGATCGCGTGATATTTCATCTAGTATCGTGCGATACTGGATTGAACTATTGTGCGATGCTTTGTGGACCGTAAACTATCACATGATAAAAAGTATCGAGGTGTGCGATACTTTCAAAGTGTCATACGAACTTTTGCATGATTGAAATTTGAAATATTTGAAAACAATTTAAAATGTGTTTTAAATGCCATAAATAGCTCATAAATGACTCAACAGGTTATTTTTTCTGAAAACTTACCGAGGCACCATACTGAGGAGGTCGATTGTGCAACTGACCGCACTCAAATCTATGTGTGTGGACTAGAATCACTGCTTGCTAGGCCATTTTCTCTCTCCGAGCTCTCTCAACATTCTCAATATCACAAAAGAAAAATAAATTTGAAAATGACCTTTTTACCCCTTATATAGCATTTTGACTTTTTGACCAATTTTCAAAACATCTCATAATTTCATGAAAATTGCACCCCTGGCTAATTTCGACATCCTGGATCCATTTTCAAGATCAAAATCAAAATCTGAGTTTATCTTGATAGTCAAAATTGCATTTCAAAATTTCTCCTTCTTCTGCGTAGTTGGCTGATCGTTTGAGGCCCGATCCTTCGATCTTCGTTGGCGCATCTTCATTTCTTCACCCCCATCTCTTTCAACCTTCTAGTCTTTCATTCATTTTCATTCACTTCATCTCTCTGAGGTTTGCCTTCATTTTTATCCTATATCTTTTTCAGTCAAACCTAGTCAAACTGGGGCATATCTTCACTACTTGATGGTTATCCTATCTTCTTTCACCTTCGATTATGATTTCTAGTGATTTGATCAAATTTATCAATTTACTATTTCTCCTCTACCTAATTTCAATTTCGATTCTAAGGGGGCAGTACCTATCAACTTCAATCCTTGATTCAGCTTTATCAATCAAACCTTGCTTGAGATTCTTATGTCTTATTTGAGACTTGACAATTTCCTATTTACAGGTATGTTGGTCTTGTCTTTCATCTTATCTTTGTCAGCTTATCTTTGTCCTGATGTGTTCCCATTTGTCAAACACACGTCTGGGTTGTTTTGTGATCCCAAATCGATCTCACATTTTAATTCCATTCTTTGACCACATGTGATCCCAAATCGATCTCACATTAGTCAAAGAGGGGCAAATGTATGCACCCTAAAATGGTCACCTAGACTTTGGGCCTCCATTCAGCAATTTATCAATTTTATGAATCAACATTTTCAATTCGAACCAATTTTCCTTGATCAAATCCTAATTTTATCATTTATTCAATTATATTCTATGGGCTAACCATTTTATCCTAAAGTCTTTATTTAATTAAAAGGAATTCCCTCCCCTTTTATTAAATAAAAAGCCCCCACCTTTCCTCTTATCCTAAGTTGCACAAATAAAGCATTATTCTTATTTTATAAAAATAAGAAAAGGCCTTTTTGTCTCATATGGGGTACAAAAGTCAACTCTTATTTTCTCATTGGAGGAGATTTGTGCACATGGATTGTTCCTCTTTCAAACTCCACCCTTGATTAAATCTTTTGCCTCTTAATCTCCATGGTCCATTCCTTTTCAATTCCTTTAAAAGGAGAGCTCTTTTCTCATTCTAGGATCCCAACTTTTTATACTAATCTTATGCTGCAGGATTTCTTGGTGATTTTGGAGCTTGGGAGATCTTCTTGCATCCTAGCTTTCATTCTTGCATTCTAGCTTCATGTTTATGCTTTCTTAGTTTAGATTTCCTTTCAAGTTCTAGCTTATCTCACCTAGTTTAATTAGTAAGGCTTGTAATACTTCCATTTCCATAGCTTAGTTGCATTCTTCATTTCTAGTATAGCATTGCATTGCATTTCCATTGTTGATTCTTGAAGATATTGGCATTCTTTCCCTTGTCTCTTTGAATCTCCCATTGTGTGGTTTACTAGCAAGGTTATAGGCTTAATAGCTCTAGCTGAGAACATTCTTAATATCTTTGTGACTCCATTCTTAGGGAGCTCTAGGTCACTTTCTCAAGGTTTCCCATCCATGGATTCTCTTAGAAGTAATGACTTAGAGAAGTGCACAATTTGAGTGTACAACTAGCATTCTCTATTTCAATTCCATTATTAAGGTTGATTCCAAATGAGGGTTTGACTAAGGCAAAACCCTCATCCCAATGAAAAAACTTTTTTTCTTGTGGGTACAAGTGTGGGATAGCGAATATCAGTGCAGATCTAGATACCCTTTTTTGTGAACTTCTGAGATCCGTGAACAGAATTTCCATTGGAGCGGTTGGGTCAAGGTCAACCTTCAATGGGGGGTAAGATTGTGCCCTAGGGTAAGATTGTACCTCGATCCTGAAGTCAAGGTCGAACTTGCTCAGAAAAGAAAAATATTTTTGGGTTTTGTAGATCTCGCAGTTTCGGCTAAACATTTTGAAAATAACAGTTTTTGAGACTGTTTGACAGGGTTTTCAACAGGTTCTTTTTTAGAGGTGAGTACTTTTATTTCTTCATTTCAATATTAGCATTTCCAGATTTACATTCCATCCTCTTACAATTCAAATGTATATATAAAATATGGGTTTAGGGTCTCTTTCATATGCATTATTCTAAACCCTATTCATCCCTTTTTTATATCTTACAAATACAAATTGCAAAGTCTTTTTTAAAGTGTAGAGAATCTAGTGTAGAATTGTAATATATAATTTATTTTGAATTTAGTCAAGTAGATCAATAGTTATTAAAAAAATGGTAGACATATATCTGTGACGAATGTGAAGATACTAGTAAAGAAAATTAAAGTTTACTATGCTAATGTGTCCAAAAATAGAAAAATTTACATGGTCAAAAGGCTTAGAAGACATGTTAGATGATGGTAGTAATTTTAGCTCAATACCTACTTGATCATTTGTAAGGATGATGATGAAAAAGTTGAGAAATCATGTTGAAAGAAGAAAAATGTGTAAATGGACAAATTTGGAGGGAAAATGGGCTTGCAAGCCTTAGGGTCGTATTCTAAACTTTATACCAAGCCATAACCCATACGGGTTATGGTGTACAAAATTACCCGCTCAGGTTTTGAAAAGAAAAAATCACAATTTCAAGCTCTACATAACCCGTACGAGTTATGAAGACATAAAACAACATTTTCAATTTCACATAACACATACAAGTTATGAAGACATTAAAAAAATTGCTTGTAAATGTGTAATACAATACACATTTGTATAGATTTACATATATGCTATGTTTCTATGTAGGTATATATGCATATCTATAGTTGTATATACACATATTTATATAGATATATGTATATATATTTATATAAATACATGGCCTCTCTCTCTCTCTCTCTCTCTCTCTCTCTCTCCTATAGTTGATTATACTCACGAGGCTTCACTTAGTGAACCTAGGTCATATCACATGCATTCTTGGTACACTAACGAATGCCCCTATTTTGAAAAAATATTTCCCCAAATTCCTTTCTTGTCACCCCCTCTAATACCAACTCAATACCCCACACACCCCTTTTCCTCTATTCTTTTTCCCTAGAAGTTGTGTATTTTTTTTTTCTATCGAGTATTTTATTTTTTATGATTTTTTGAAGTGACCACATCCTGAAAATCTAGTACTTGTTCGTGCATTGGGCATAACTTGCATCAAAATAATCCAAATTGAATTATTTTTTTTAAGTGTATAGAATCTAATGTAGAATAATTTTATGTAATTTATTTTGAATTTGGTCAAGTAGATCAAAAGTTATTAAAAAAATGGTAGACATATGTTTGTGAGGTCTGTGAAGACACTGGTAAAGAAAATTAAAGTTTACTATGCTAATGTTGTCCAAAAATAGAAAAAATTATATGGTCAGAAAGCTTAGAAGACGTGTGAGATGATGGTAGTAATTTTAGAGATACTCACTTGATCATTTGTAAAGATGATGACGATAAAGTTGAGAAATCATGTTGAAAGACTTGAAAAAATGTGTAAATTGACAAAATTAGAGGGAAAATGGGCTTGCAAGCCTTAGGGTTGTATTCCAAATATTTTACAAAGCCATAACCCGTATGGGTTATGGTGTACAAAATAACCCACTCTGGTTTTGAAAAGAAAAAATCACAATTTCAAGTTCTACATAACCTGTATAAGTTATGAAGACATAAAACAACATCTTCAATTTCACATAACCCATACGGGTTATGAAGACATTAAAAGAATTGCTTGTAAATGTGTAATACAATACACATTTGTATAGATTTACATATATGCCATGTTTCTATGTAGGTATATATGTATATCTATAGTTATATATACATATATTTATATAGATATATGTATATAGATATATGTATATATATTAATAAATGCATGACTATCTTATTTCCTCTCTCTCTCCCTCCTCACTCTGTAAAATTTCTAGTTTTACATGACCTGTACAAGTTATGAGAATTTGTGAACATTGTCATAAGTTTACATAACCCGTACGGGCTATGATAAATTTTGAATATTTTCATTAGTTTACATAACTCGTACGAGTTATGAGGAATTCTTATATTTGAGTCCCAACGGCCTAAAAACCAACAGTCCAAGTTGTTTGAAGGTCCCACTATTGTTGCACATGATTTTTTGGGACAGTAACAATCAGATCTTGTTTCTTTTATTGTCAATTTTTATTTGAAATGATTGATTTGTCTTGTATTTTGGATTCTTTTGAATTTATTTTATCATGGTTACTTTAGATTATAATAAAATGATGCTCATTTGTTGTTTTTATGCTATTTGATTGCAGATTATCCTCATGATGTTATGTGTAGGACAATCAATATAAAAAAAATGGGAAAGAACATGAGAGGAATGATTAAACAAAGAGAGGCAACAAAGGAAAGATAAAGGGAGCATATGAAGAGATTATGTGAAGGTTCGTCATCTAATGCACCTAATGAAAATGATGAACATTCAACAATTGAAATTGATATGATGAATGCACCAATTCAAATGCATGTGATGAATCCACCTAATGAATGCGATGAACATAGACCATTTAAAAATGATGTAACGAATGCATGTGTTAATAAAATTCAAGAAGATTTACCATTTGAATTTGATGTGATTAATGCACATAATGCACCAATCTTAACACCTCCTAGAATAATTTGATGAAAATATTTTGAGGCCAATCCATGATAAAATTTCTAAAAGAACTTTTAGTAGAATGGTTATAAGAATTTGGAATAACTATTTTGAAAACTTTAATCAAAGTGGAAGATACCAATTAGGAATATTTGGAGCATCATATTTCTACTAGCCAAAACATGGCATGTCACACCTCCAGTCACCACAAAAGAATTCACTAGGGGCCTCCAATAGGCCCCAATATATCTTGTACAAAACATGCCACCAACATAACACATAACCGCCTCAAAGAGGTAGGAGGAAAAACACCCACAACTAGAAGGCAACAAATAAAACTTTAGGTGATCCACCAAACTACCAACACCCACAAACCCCTACAAAATTAAAAATAAAATGGCTACCTTCACCAACAACCACTTAGTCTTAGCCAAGAAAAATAACAAAACCCTAAAGAGGGGATCCAATAGGTAGTCAAACACCGTAAAGAGATGGGTTGAGAAAGCCATTGCAAGAAAAAAGAACCCCATCCCCAAACTACAGAGGGCCCATGAAAATAAGCTTTGACCACCACCAAAGATAAGTCTAACAAACCAAGAAACCACCACAAGAAAAAGACCCATGACTGTAGAGTGTAAGGACCATCTAAAATCATAGGCTCCTTCACTAGTACACTAAGTTTCAACAAAAAGGTGAATAGACCCCAACATAGGACATAGAGCCAAGAAAGAGTAGGAAACTTTGGAAAAAACTAGCTTGCAAAATACAACATTTCCATAGCCCAAGAAGAGGAGACCCACAATTCCATTTAGGACCACCCTAACAAGGGGCCAAGATAGGAAACTCCCACAAAATTGGTAGACCGCACCTTAAAAATAGGTGGTAAACAAACACACCACATATAGACTGTTAATATGATTTAGAACAACAGAGAGGGGGGGTGAATCAGTTGTTCTCAGGTCTAGATGTATAAAACAAACTTTAAAACTCTTCAACAAATCAGATCTAATAACCAATAGCTACTCAATCATTACTGATTGCATAATAGAAACATATAATAGTGCAGTCCACTTATGCAATAGCATCTAACTTGTAAAACATAAAAATGTTCAAACCAAAACATTCACACAAGTATCAACACCAAGATTTATAGTGGAAACCCAATTTGGGAAAAACCACTTTGTAACATGTTACTATTATGTTCACTCTTCTGAAGTGAGATCGGTGAAAAGCCAACCCTATCAAAGGTTACAAACACACTATCAGGTGTGACCTGGTTAAATGATTTAAACCACTCTGTTAAAAGTGCACCTTGTTATAGGACTTACATACACTCCATTAGAATGCAACCTTGTTCAAAGGATTTATACCTATGACTGTTAGGTCAACCTCTGTTAAAAGGATTTTGACTGTTACAATGGTTAGAAAGTAGCAGTAATATTGATCTGAAAAACATACAACTCACTTTGAAAATATCAGATCCAATTCTATACACATATGTTGGCTTACTAATTGTGAACCTTTACCATCTCCATCACTGATCTACTCAGAATTCTCTTCAAGCAATCACAACACTTCTCCTTTAGCCTTCTCTACTTAGACAGTTAATAACATCAACAACACTTCCAACATCCTCTACTCTCTTCAACCTATACTTAGGTTTCCTTAATACTTCCTCTATTAGGTCAATACATCTTTTTCTGCTTAATCTCCTTCATAGATCTTAGCACTAGGTCAGATTCATTGAATTGGTCCTACAATATGCTCTTTGGCTATCCTTCTAGAAATATCTCGAATCTCTTAATAGATTTACAATAAAATGTTTTACAGTGCATTAAATGCTTTCATACAATCAATAAATAAAGTCAACATGTTTTACATAATCCAAGAATTCAACGATGTCGGCTGGAAATCTAAGTTCTCCCTCAAATGCAAAATACTAATGCTCGGTCAATACTGTGTTCAACTTCTTGGTCTTCACTAGAAAGCTCAGTCACCTCATAAACTGTTTCCTTGGCTAATACTATCTTCCTCGGCAATTAACTAGTTTTTGGTCAACACTGAATTTACCCGGCATATACTAGCTCGGTCGACACTAACAACACTCAGCTTAAACTAGATTTCTTCACTTTTGCTCAATTAATCCTACCAGTTTAGTCTTTATTCTTACTTAGATAAACAATACATTATCTTATCATTGTGCCACATAATCAAGTACTCATTGAAGTATCAAGATAACTCAACCTTTCCTTAGGTGCTATTGTTACCAACCTTGCCTTACCCCTTAGCAACAATCAAATAGATATAGTACTTTCTTAAATAGCAATAGTCTTACTAGTTAAGGTTTGACATCAATGACAATACAATAATTGCTTCAATTGCAGTTTCCAACATAGACTTCTCCAAAAAATAAGAAGCCACTCACAGGATGGATGCATACTCAAAAGCACCACCAACCAAAAATTGTGTCTCTTCCACACACTGAAACTTCTTAGTCATTGCCTCATGATCACTAGGCTGTGAGGAAAATAAAGCAGACCAAGAAACAAAGGCACAACTAGATCGCATGTCAACTATGGTGTCTCCCATGATACAAGCACAAAATTTTATCACTCCATGATTAGAATCTTCAACAACACGAGTACCCCAATCAGTCTACATAGGGATGGAAGATGCCAGCATGATGTATAAGGTACAAATGAGAAGCGAGAACAACAATGCGACCTAGGAAAACCCATTTTCATAAAGAAAATACACGGCAAGGATACTTCTATCAGCAAAAACCTCCTCAACTGTAGTAGGGGTAATGACCATAACATGCCAAAAAAGCAACCAGTTAGTAGGACCATTCATTGATGTAGGGCATTGAATAAGCATGGAAGAATGCACCAAAATAGGGTATCTTCCAAGGTAGGATTCAGGGCATCTCATCCAAATGAAGGAGTGATTTGATTCAATTGTTGAAGGAGTTCAAACTAGCAATAATCACAACTCAAGTGAAAAACTCCCCACATAGACAATTCACACCTCGATATGTCACAAGCGGATGGGCATCCAAACCCCCCTTCCATTGAAACACTAGAACAACAACCAAAACTAAAATGGAGACATTATAGATGGAAGAAAAGATAATAAAAGGAAGCCCATATCTACTATTCTCATAAATGTTAACTTATAGATGAAGCCAATTCAAAGGCAACACAACCATCTAGAACATCGGTCTCATCATGATCATTTGAAACAGTTGAAACCCCAGTTCCCTCGGGAACCAAGGAGGCCCCAACTACACACAACCAGCCAAATCACACACACAAAGGCCTAGTTGGGACAAAACAAACCACCCTCAGAAAATAAACAACCCCAAATCCACGAAGATCATCCTCTTCCTCAACATCCTCCCCTTCTGCAATACTAGATTTTGAAAATCCTCTCACGCTCCTCTTCCTGCTCAGAGTCATATTATAATAAATTATTTTGCACGAATCAAATTGATTTTTTTTGTTTTTAAAATAGACTTGATTTTTATAAAGTTGATATTTATATTTTTAAATTTAAGATATTGTAGAAATTATTTATCTACTCTATGATTGGTTCAACATTTTTGGTGTTATAGAAGAATTTTTTTAGGAATGATAGATTTTTTAAGTTTTTTTGAGATTTCTTTATAGTTAAATGAATTATCTATTTTAAATAGTTTTATTTATTTAGTTTTATTCATTTATTGTTTTATTAATTTTTTATTTCTCAAAATATCGATGATAAAATCAATTAGTTATTTTGTAGAGATTTGATGAATTCACACTATTTAAATAAAAAATTTAACCATTTTATTACAATCATTGCACAAAAAACATTTCTATTAAAAAAATAAGTTCAATTATTGTGTATTCTTTATACTTATAACTTTTTGTTTAAAGTCATTTTATTTTAAATATTTTTTAAAACCATAATTTCTATTTTAAGCATTTTAATATATACAAAATAATTTCATAATTAACTATTTTCACTCCAATGTTTATATTATACAATTTAAGATTATTAATAATATATTAATTAAGACTGTTATAATTAATAATTTTTCTTTTAATCATTTTAATATGTACAAAATAATTTATAATTAACTATTTTCTTTTCATGTTTATATTATATAATTTTATGATTATTAATAGTTATTCTATTAAGACTTGTTATAATTAATATTTTTTGGGTAAGTTAATAGCTATTATGGGTAGCACCCTTTATATTAATCTCATAAAAAATAGCTTTGGCCATATATGAGCCTTTGATTGTTTTTTTTATTGCCAAGACTGGGCCAAGTCACAAAATTTGGCATCCATAGAACAAATAGACATCCACGCACCCATCCAAAGTCTAGATGCAATCCTTGCAAATTTCACGACTTCAAAAGGAGAAGCACCCAAACCAAAATGATAAAGCATCGAAAAGTGTAGAACTATCCCCACCTAGACCAAAGGCATAGACCACCATATATACTATAACCTAATATCTATAGATTTTGAAAAAAACTCAAGTTCCTTTAGGCTACCCCAATCTTCTTCATTTCCACAGCTTTAGCTCTAGCTGCATATTCCCATCCATGGTACTCGTGGGTCAACAACTTAACAACATGACTAGGTCCCTCATCCTTGTCATCCTTTGTTTGTTCATCTTTAATAACCACACCAAAGTCTGCATCATCATCATTATTGTCAAGACCTTCATCTCTCAAGTAGTTTTTTATGTAATCACCTCCCTCATTCAATATTGTCCCTAAGAGATTCTTGATGAACACAATATTTCTAACAATAGTCAACTTGTAGGAGATATTTTCCACAGTAGATCAAACTGTGATATTGCTATCAGGATTTAACTTTGTAGTTTAGTTGTATCAAACTCATTGACCCATGTTTCATGAGTAGTAGTTCATGACACAAGCCAATCTCTCATGAGAATGAATGGAACACTTAGCACTCATTTCATCTAGGTGATTCTCATAGAAGTGAAGCACTAGGACTTCCTAGGAGGTCACCCATCCCTGTACTACTCCATCTTGAGCACGCTTAACTATGAAGTTTCCTCCATGGTTAAACCCACTCTTCTTGCAACCCCATTTGCAAAAAATTCATCAAGTGTTGTGTCTTATGAACCATTCATTATAAAGTCCCTTAAGCTCATCAATTGATAAGACACAACCCTTGCTGAATGTTTCACAAATGGGGTTGCAAGCAGAGTGGGTTTAACCATGGAGGAAACTTCATAATTAAGTGCACTCAAGATGGAGTAGTATTGGGATGGGTGACCTCCCGGGATGTCCTGGTGCTTCACATCTATGAGAATCACCTAGATGCAATGAGTACTAAGTGTTCCATTCATTCTCATGAGAGATGGGTTCATGTGAGCCACTACTCATGAAACAGGGGTCAATAAGTTTGATTAAAAAAACTACACAATGGAATCCTAATAGAAATATCAAAATTTGACTTGCTATGAAAAATATCTCCTACTTATCAATTGATGAGATTAAGGGGCTTTCTAATGAATGGTTCATAAGACACAACACTTGCTAAAGGTTTCAAAAATGGGGTTGCAAGAAGAGTGGGTTTAACTATGGAGGAAACTTTTCACACTCAAGTTGTCCAGTAGTACTGGGATGGGTGACCCCCTGAGAAATCTTGATGCTTCACCTTTGTGAGCATCACCTAGATGCAATGAGTTATAAGTGTTCCATTCATTCTCATGAGAGATGGGTTCATGTGAACCACTACTCATGAAACATGGGTCAATGAGTTTGACTCAAAAAACTACACAATTGAATCTTGATAGTAATATCACAATAATCAACTTCTTGATTTCAAAGGCCTCTAGCTCCAAGGTAGTAATTGCAAGAAACTTGGGCATCTCCTTCAAATGATGACATACAACATAGTAGTATTTCAAGAGAAGGATCTATTTATCCTCATTAGCATTCACTAAAACATCTTCAATCTAACCAAGAAATGAACTTTTGAGGACAATACAACATAAAATATTAGCCCCTTCCTTTTTTCCCCATTTCCAACACAATTTCCAAGAATATGGAAAAGATGTTAGTATTTATATGGTGTTCATGACATGCATTAGAGAATTCCACCGTAAGAATGGCCTTGAATATGTGATAGCCATGCAGTGAGAGGAATTATAGATAAATTTTAGCCTCTTCTTGAAGACCTCAAGTACATATCTTGACATCTAATTTTTATCAAAGATCAATATGATAGGAGTATCCATTTTATATATTTTCCATCTCTAATCTCAAAGACAAACTTCATGAGTTAGCAAAGGCTTCTAGGAGGGCATAAATAGGAAAAAAGTAATATGTCCTCAATTGGTCATAGAAACATTCCATTTCTAAACAATCTATGTGGATATATAGGAATAGTTTGATATTCTATATGATTCATAGAAAATAGTACAGATGATTGATAGAGAGTAATCAAGGATTTTGATGGACCAATTGGTTGTCTATTACATACAGGCATTTTTTTGACTCATTTTCTATGTCTATCAATAAGGGTTGTGCTTCAATCTTATTTTAGCATTGTTTTGACTTCATGGAAAATTGTGAACTCTCTTCACTTAAATTTGACATTGTGATAGACATATGGTTTTTGTTAACCAAACTTATGAACAAAATATTGTCAATCTAGGCACCCTACAACTAACCATATGTAATACTTGATGTTTATTCAAAGTAATAACTGCATACACTCATCAACTATCAAAATAATTAGTCTAAAATATAACGATTACAACTATAAAAATCAAAATGGTATCTAAATAAAATCAACAAGGAGAATAACATCATTCACTACTTAATTCGCATAAATAGAATATTACATATACTTGTAGCAAAGACATATCGATATAGATGATGATATCAAAATTATTAAGCCCAAAATTCTTAAATAATGAAATATGAAAGCATAATTAATTTTCAAAGCATGACTAATGCATTTGCATGCGATAGGGGTAGTAATAAAAGAATGATTTTGACAAAAGGACAATGGATAATCTATAATAATATTTTGATTACAAAAAGGATAGAATGAGGGTTACAATATTATGGTTGCACTTTGAACAACTACAATATCGCTAATCATAAACTACCATTGATTTTTCTCTATAGTCCACAACGACAAATACTTGTCACTATTTGATACTTATTTATATTGTCTTCATAAAATGATCTTAAAATTTTTTAATATTATAAATATTTTCAAATGCATTAAATTTAAATATTATTTTAGTTAAATGAATTAATGATTTAAAAATAATCTCCAATATAAATTGATTACAAATGTTAGTCATATTTCTAAAAAGTGCTCATATCTATTTGGTAAAATATTTGATTGGAAACATCTACATGAAATAACATTTTTGAATTACCTTGTTTGTGGGAACTAGAGGAAAAGATAATTTTTTAAAGGGGCAATATAACTTTGAATAAAAAGAAAATGACTCTATTGTCAATTTTTTCTCTCCCTCCCTCTCTCCCCTTTTATCCCTCCCTCTCCACCTTGCAATTGTTGGTGGATTGCTAAAGTACTAGTAAGAAATGATATTGAAAAAGTCTTGCATTGTATGTGTAGGGGAGCAAGAAATATATCTCCACTTTGTGTGTGAGTTGTGTTAGAAAGACAAAGATATCTTTCTGATTGTTTTATGCAATTTCGTGTTGTTTCATTCTTGTGAGCATGCTATTCTAGATGGTTGCATATGGTATCTCATTTGTAAGATTGAAATTGATCTAGAAATATCAATATAAACATATGTATTTAATTTATTTTCTCTTAAAAGATAATTAATTATTTTATGTTGATAAAAAAATTTCAAATTTTTTTAATGTGAAAAGTGAATTGTTGTGCATTTGAGGATCATACGAGTACTAGCATATCTATATTTGAAAAAATGTAGATAGAAGAAGCCGAGAGATATCATAAAAAATATATTAAATTAATCAAATTTAACAATATAATTAAACTACTATTTTCATATTAGTTAATAGCTCTTGGAAACATCAATGTAGACTATATGCAATTGGAAGGGAAGCAATGAGACAAGTTTGCATCCTAACCACAAATTAATTAAGATAATGTAAACCTGCATTGGAATTAGTCTATCTTCATCCTTTGAATTAAATAGATACGTAAGATTTATAAGATATATAAGGTTCAACATATCAACTACTATTTCTACATCGATGATCCAACTCCACTATTACACTTTGTTTTACAATTGGTGACTCAATATGAAGGCCTAACTACTAAAAATGAAGTCATAATCACCTTCCCCCATTGTTATGGAAAGTCCTAACACTAATCATAGCACCATCTATTTGTCTTATAGTAGATACACAATATGCAAGTCTTTTATGTAAGTGCTAAAGTTTCAAGTCTCCTTAAGACTAAATCATATCGTCTAAATGCAATCACAACATTTAAATAGAATCATAAGTACAAGTTCATTCTACATTAATAAAATTTCATAATTAAGACATCTAAATCACTTAACTTCAAATCAAATACTAGATTAGTGTTTATAAATCTATCTATCACAACCTATCATAATCAATAAATCTATTATATCAACATCTAAAATAAGAACTTAATCTCCCTCATTTCGCTTTTAACACATTTATTTACCATCTAAATTAATATACTGAAGTTGATCATACTCAATTTCGTTAAATATCTAAAATTTCAAAATAGTCAATTTTTATAAAAACTCTGTATTAGCCGTCTTAGCTCAGCTGGTAGAGCGCGTGGCTTTTAACCACGTGGTCGTGGGTTCGATTCCCACAGACGGCGGTGGAAATGTTTACTTCGTGGGATGTTTTTTGGCTGAAAACTAATCCGTTTAAAATGCTCCAGTTTGGATGAATAAGCGTAAGCGTCTAAGTTTGTTAAGTTTTTAGCTTACTTCTTTGTAACAAATGAATTTGTTCGAAGTTAAAACTAGCAATTGCACTTAAACTGTACTTGTAATCGATGCAGTAAATCACCATGAAACAACTTTTGATGCCAAAGACGATGACTATGTTCCATTGTCATTATTGCAGCAAAAGTAGGTTGAATAACAATATACATTTTTAAATGCTTGAGATATCAATCCCAATGTCAGAGCATTATTTAGAGACTGTGCTGAATTGGGAGCTTTGAAACAGTAGATGGACATTCATCAATGCATGACCGAATGTGGATTTCGGTCAACTTATGGAATGCTATGATAGCAGGATATGCACAAAATGAATTTTCAAGAAATGCCTTGAAACAAACTATTTATGTAAAAGTTGTAATTTAATTCGTTGTTACTACTCAATCTACATGTATTATGGGACTTTCAATGCATAAAACAAAACTAAACCAAATAATTCTAGGTATATTTGATGAAAAATGAAATAAAAATAATCTTTGCCAACTTTTTGCCTTTATGTCCCGTACTTTTAGAGAGTGTGAAAATCATTATATCTTCATCCTCAGGGTGACAGATTGCAGTGAACTGTGGCGAGTAGTAGGCTCGATCATAAACGGCCTTTACATTCTTGCCTTTCTAAACCGCTTCCTTCGGCTGACCATCTAGATCATTTGGAGAAGTTATGAACTCAAAAGAAGGGCATGTTTTTCAAGTTGTTCATCACAAGTTACATTTTCATTATGTTCACAATGTTTTTTGTAGAACTCAATGCAATTGGACGATTCAACAATAGACCTTAAACACCTAACTCTTGGGTGTTAGCTCACTTGGTCTTGGCTATTGCTTTAGGTAGCATAGGTTGTGAGTTTAACTACCAATTTTCTCGTAATGTGGAGAAGGTTTCGTTGCTCATTTCCTAAGAGGTTATGCACATGCTCGCCTTGTAAAGAGCTAAGCTTCAGGTCATTGTGTTAAAATCTCAATTCCTCTTAAACACCTACAAGGTACTATGTGATTTCTTTTGAATAATTCTCATGAAATATTAGGTTTATGAAATTGTTGTCCATAGTTGTGAGTTTAACAATAATCTAATGATCTGATGGAGCTTGCAATAATTTTTATTCTGATTGGTGATCATTTTGTCCACATTATCTGTACAATAGAAGACATGATTATGACATCATTGATGTAAGTTAAATTTATACATTTAAATATTTAAAAAAAATTAAAACACAATCAAACCCTGTGTACATGTATATGTACAAGACGAAACTATATAAGGTGTTAGGGAGCTACAAGGACATAAAAAACCTGCACCTTTTCCACAAGGACACTACAAATTTTGAGTGATTTCATTGTTGTTTTCATTATCTTTGAATCACATTTTCATTGTACACAAATTGTAATAAGAAGTCAAAGCTTGGAAAATTCATTTAGGTTCCATTTTTGGAACTTTGGTTTTAAAGGCCCACAATGGTTTTAGAAAGGGGTTACTTCTACCTATGTAAGGGAAGATGCCTAGGTTTTGGTATGATTTTTGAAACTACTAATGTTGAGATGTGTAAGATTTATAATGATATAGTTTTGAAATATATTATAAAATGTATATTTTGGATGAAAATTTACATCTTAAAATTTTATCGTGTTGTCTTATGTTTGTGTTATTAGAGTTAAATGGGTATTTTACATGTTATGTTTGTGTTATCTAGTTGAAGAGTGGTTTGTATGTTGAAATTTCACTAAGTCATTTTGTCAAACAAATTACATGCATTGTTTGACCTGTAGCTAAACAACCAACTAAACATAAGTTTAATAAAGATACTTGTGAAAAACAACTAAGTGTCCCCTTGGTGAGATACACATTTTAGTTTTCTATTTAGACATTTCCCATTGTCTGTGCATCTACATTTTGCAATAATGTCATTTTAGATGACTTCAAGATCAACATTTGACAAATATCCTCTTCAAGCGAACGTCCATAACATCTATTAAAGCTACCATGTAACTTAGTTTTACCAAACCCAATGACATTCACTTGAAGGTTTCTAAATCCTTTTCAACATATCCATTTAGTGCATGTATACCTGAAATTATTGCAGAGTCCAAGAACATAATTATTTGATGTATACAATGACCCACATACCCGATCTGGACTTTGGTATGCATCGATGAATAGTAGTCCTTTGTTATAAAGTTTGCAACTATGTGCATAGTCTTGAAAGCAGTATTCTTCTACAAACTTGTACATTTGGGTAACTACACCAAGTTGGTGAACAAAAAGGGGGGTATAAGTTGTTGGAAAGTGGTTAGCACATGCACACATATGCACATGTAGGCACATGCACATATGGAATGTTGTCATTTATGGAAACACTTATCAGATTTATGATCGCACATATTGGACAACGCTAATATGTTTGTATGGAGTTGATAAAAGAAAAATGCCTAAGTCCACAAACTATTTCTGTGACCAAGTCTGACAAAAAAGGTTAGAGACCCTCTTAGAAACTTCCTATAGGCATGTGATCATGGCTACATATTTAAAAGACATGAATGAACACGTGTAAGGTCGCACATGTTAATATTTTAGTATCAAAGAGATATGTTCAGTTGATTGAATGTGAAGACAATAAATAGGGTATAACTTGTTGGCGATCACTAAGGTTGACTTTGTGAGTGATTGGAAAGTTATCTTTGGATGTGGTCTTGGATCTAAGGCCGACTAAGTATGTTAATGAAGTGTGCAAATGTGTATTAAATAATATTATGTTTTGCTAGAATAAAGCTGACTAGTATTTGTAATATACCTCTAACAAGGTATAAGTATACATACAGTTTTGTAAAAGTGTGTTATGAGGATAATGATGATATAGATGTATGCAAATTGTGAAGACATCTAAGGAGAACAACAGAGATCAAGGAAAATGATAACAAGAGGATTTCTTCAAGGAATACTTTCTTAACTCTTTGTATTTAGGACAACAGATTGATTGTAAGTGTTGTTGCACCTATTGTACACCCCTAATAGGGTTTGATTTCCTTTAACAAGGCTGGACTCCTAATAGGGTCGATTCCTTGATTGGGATCACATTGTAAAGACTCGTAACAAGTTCTGTCCTTAATCAAGATTTACTTATTGTAATACTCAGCTCCTAACAGTGTCAGGACTCTTAACAAGGTTACTATACTTATAGTGCAGATATTTGTAGGTACCATCCCCATTGGGGTTTTTCCCTTAATAGGGTTTTCCTCAAAAATAAATATGGTGTTATGATTTCTTCAATATTTGTCAATGTTGCATGGTTATTTATCTTGTTCTATATCTTTATATGTTGCTTGAAGAAAGTGAAGAAGTTAAAGAATTTAGTAAAGTACTGTAACATTGATTCACCCCCCCCTCTTAGTGTTACCAAATCCTAACAACTAGTATCAGAGCATCAGACCCTTGAAGGAAAAGCTTAACAAATTTGGGGAGATCAAGATGGATTTGGAGAACTTGAAGAAAATTATGAAATGGCATTAGAAGATGTGGACATTGCTAATGCAAATAGAGTGGATCTAAATTACAAAATAAGGAAGGCAGATGACTTCATCAAGAAGTTGAAGCAACAACTTGAGCATGAAAGAAAATTAAGAGATGATCTCATGGAAGCACACACAAAGGAGCTATCAGATCAATATCTGATTGAATAGCTAAGACATGAAAAGGATTCCTTGAAGGATGAACTGGAAGTCACAAAATTGAACTTGATAAAAGAACTTGATACTGAAAGAGGGGAAAAATAAAAGATGCAAAATGAACTATCAAACACAAGGGATAGATTGCAAACTTTAGAGAATGAACCGAGCACACTAAAAAATAAGTATGACAAGGTAGAAAGATATTGCATCACCATCACTGGTGAACTTGATCGAACCAAAAGTCGCATAGAAAACATTCATGAGAGAAGAAATAAATTAGATGAGCAAATTGACATGCAGAAACCTTTTGGAGACATGACATGAGTAGGATTCAATGAAAATATTGATAAGAGGAAAGATAGAGTTGTGGTAAATCTTGATTCACCTAAGAATTCATAATCTAAGGCTATGATGGTAGAGCTTGAGATACCTCCTTGCAAGGACAATGTCAAGGATTGTAGTCATGAATATCAATCAAATAAATCAACTGAAAAAGGTATTCCTAAGCCCAAGTTTACTGGTTTTTGTTTTAATTTCTATTTGTATGGACATAAGATAAGAGAATGTAGAAAACCAGATATGAGGTCTAGAAAACCTACATATGATCACCTAAATGATTTTATCAAGAAGCAAAAAGAGAAAAGCTTGAATGAGGTAAATATGGAAAAAGGTGAATGTAGTAAAAATGCAGAACATAGACAACATGAGGCTAATGAAAAAAGTAAAGAAAATGATGCTATGCAAGACAATAGCTCTAATGACAGTAAGAACAAAGTCAACAAGATAGTGGAAGAGGTTAAGAAACTCTTTACCAAACCTAGAAAGATTGTATGCTACAAATGCAGTAACTTTGGTCATATTTCCAAGTACTGCAAGTTGCAAATTGACTACAACCAATTGAAACCTAAGAAGAAAGTGGCATGCTTCAAATGCAAGAATGATGGACATGTTGTGAAGTATTGCAGATTTAAAGGACCAGTAAAGAAGTCCTTCAGATTATTCACAAAAGAAAAGGAACTGAATGAAGAAGAAAAAGAAATAGCAGAACTAAAAGAAGAATTCAAGCATAAATGGACCAAACAGAATGAACTTGTTGAATCTAAAGTCAAAAAGGATGAAGAGCAGAGTGTGAGCACTCACAAGAGTCCTGAGAGTCTTGTGGAATCAATACTAGGGTGCATTGCCTCACCATATTTTTGATGGGAAATGTATGTCTTAAGGGGAGCATGATATATTAACACTAGTTAGATACAAAGCCCCTATATGGATGAGTTAAGGTGTGCGGACTTGAAAATAACTTAGTTACTATGTTATGGGATCTTGGACAAGATCGCATATGGTCCAGAGATATCTGTGAGAAGATTACCAGTTTGAGCCAACACTGGTTTGTTGCAGCTTTATGGGTAGTTTTTGGGACTTGTGCCAAATTGTCTATAAGGATAGTAATGTGGTCAAGCTACTTACCATTTATATTGAGATCAAAGAGCATTTAAGAGCTTGGAGCAGTTGTTAGAGCTTAAAGAGTTTACAATTTTGTTTGCAAAACCCTCACACGACCATGCGAGCTAGGTATTTATCATAAACTTAAGTAATCTTTGTTATTTGCAGTAGTAAAGCAGTTAGAATGGATACTCCCCAGGTGTTTAATGTGCTTGAGAGGAATGGATACAAGTTTAAGAGTCATCCCTTCAAATCCATTGAAGATGACCTAGAGGGTGCATTCTTGCATACTCCAGTTTGTGTTCTTCATGTTGAAGATATTAGGTCTTATATCCAAAATAAGATTGAGTGTATAATAACAACAAAGTTATTTGATGAAATGTTAGGGTTATATAATGCAGATCAAACCCTAAGAGAAGAATGTAGAAAGGTTCACGGGTTGCCTATAGTCAAATACATGGAAAGATTTAAGTTTGATGAACTAGACTGAATCAAAATTGTATTGAGTAGAATTCATAATGAATTCATATGGATTGGTGGAACTCCAACCAAGATCACCAAAGAACTATTTCATGAGATCATTGGTTTACCAATGACAGGTAAAATTCCCTCAGTAGAAAAGAATATCAAATTTGAAGTAGAAAAATTTACCAAAAGCAAATGGAACAAAAGAGCAAAGACAATAAATGATATTGCACAAGAAGATGTCAAGCTTGTTGCAGAGATATGAGATAAAAGTTTATGTATAGTAATAGAATAAACAGTGTATCATCCAGTTTTGTACATATGGCATATAAAATGGTAGTAGAAGATGAAGAATATGACCTATGCAAGGTCCTAAGGAAGCATCTAATGGAGAATTTGGTAGGAATAAAGAAGAATAGGACAACACACTTTATATTCGGATCACTCATAATGTACATAGTCTTTCATGTTATGATAAGGTTTCCTAACATGTATCTATGGAGATCTGATAGATGCACCATGCAGATGATTAGTGAC
Source organism: Chamaecyparis obtusa (assembly GCA_027943335.1). NCBI lineage: Eukaryota > Viridiplantae > Streptophyta > Pinopsida > Cupressales > Cupressaceae > Chamaecyparis > Chamaecyparis obtusa. The sequence continues at coordinate 413,998 of BSBK01010766.1, read as the reverse complement.
TTCTATAAAAGAAGTGATGAGAAGAATAGGTATGTTGAAGTTGTAGGGATGATGAAACAATTTTAGAAACAAATGCATGAAAGGGAAAGGATCCCTTAGAGACTATTGGACAAATACAAAAATGACATATGTTTCATGGTAGAAACTGATAGGACATTCTTTCAGGCAATAGAACCTAGAACTTCTTGGACTACTCCTATGGGATATGAAGTTGACTATACTATCCTAAAACTTCATATTCAACATGTCTTACAATCACCCAAAGACCCCAATGTTCCAAGATGGGGTACATATGAAGAAAAATACTTAGCAGATAGGGAAGAATTGGTGAAAGGGAGAAGGGAGAAGAAAGTTTAATTCCTTGTTGACAAACTAGCAGGGTAGCATGGTATAACAAAAGAAGAAATGCAAACTGTTAGGGAAAAGGTGGCAGAACTTGGGGAGAAGTATGAAATTCCCCCTCCTCAATCTAACATAGAGGCACCTCAAGTGGTGGAGGTTGAAGAAGAAGATGAGAAAGATAAATATGACACTCCTACACCTTCCAAGAGAACATTGCAGAGACAGATAACAAGAGCTACTACACAAGGCCAAACTCCTCTCAAAGCTAGACCTAAGGCTATGGCTAGCAGACCAGGAAAGAAAAGGAAAACATTGGACACTCTTCCATCCTCGCATGAGAAGAACATGGAGCAAAAGACCATAGAAGAAGAAGATACAAATAAGGAAGTCCAAATGATGGACACAAAGGAACAAAAGAAAAAGGAGCAAGAAGAAGAAAAGGACAAGAAAATTCAAGAGGCTAATATGAGGGCACTTGAAGCAGATAAGAAAAATGTAGAAGAAGCTGAAAAAAGAAGGGCCAGGGTACACAAAGAAATCTATTCAATCCCTACCCCAAAGTTCTACAAAAGAGAGTGGCAAATGATGGTAAGCTAAACTATATTGAGAAATATTTGGATAGATATGATGAAGAGGAGAAAAGAGAGATAGAAGATATAGTTGTGGAGCACATGCTCGCCTTTAAAAAGATCTTAATTGAAATAGAGGGTCAAATAAGTAAGGACCTATATGAAAGATTAGTGTAGACACCTAAAAAGCCTTTACCAAAATAAAAATATTTTATTTTGTAAAACCCCTGATGACATCATCATTTGTTAATTATTTATTTATTTAATTTATTTATTATTATTCCATTAATTCCTCCTACCTTTATTAAAAAAATTTAATTAAGGAATCCCTTCCATAAATGTTCAAATCTAATTTAAACATCATTTCCCCCAATATTTATTAATTATTTAATAAATTGACCAAAACCCTTTAAATAAATAAAATATTTATTTAAAACCCTCAAAAGCCTAGAATCTTCTCGAGATTCCTAAACCCTTCTAAAATTTCCTAAACCCTTCCTAAACCTACTTAGGAGGTGTTTCCTAACTTTCTTAGCCTAATCCAAGTCTTCTTTGACTTTTGGTCAACACCCCTCATTAATGAGCCTTATAGACTCATGAATGGCCTCTTACACACTCATTAAGGCTCTTATAGCCTCATGTATGAAGTGCATGTCTTCTCTTCCACCCTTTTTCCCTAGGCACACTTCCCTATTGTTTCTCACACATGTATGAGCAACCATAACCCTTGTCCCTTTGACCATACCTCTAACTCAATCCCAAACCCTGACTCTAAACCTAACTCCACTTCCTAGCCCAATCCCTTCCTAAAATCCTATAAATTCCCTCACTTCTAAGAGAAAAATACCAATTCACATCCTTCATACTAAGTAATGTTATAATGCTAGTTTATTTCTAGATCATATTTAGCATAATTGTCAATTTAGCTCATTTTCATGCTTTCTAACTCACATCATAACTTAGATAACATGGATTAATATTATTTTCTTTATTTTATTTTCATTTTATTGCATCATCTCACACTTCATTTGGAGTAAAATCAACTCTAGTTTAATCATCTTTAGCTTAATCTGCATCTTGGCTCTATTAGGTTCCTTGAGGCTCTAGGGGAAAACTGGGTGTTCTATACCTGATATTGTGCCATTATGGGGTTCTCATGGTCCTTAATCCATTCCAATCCCTCATAATATTCATTAGGGACAAGCTCCAAGTGTTTTGAGAGCGCACCCACATCCCTAAATCAAGAACAAATCAAACGGTGACAGGGTGCTCTCGTTTAAGTTCTATCTAAATGACTTTGCAAATTTACTTTTCTATATGTTAGGGATATGATCTTAGAATAATGTTTTAATGTCTACACTTGTTCCAAACAGGTTATGTTTTCTCTGATCACATTTTGGCATGCCTGCTGGGACCCCACAAGCCTTCAAAATTACATTTTTTAGGGTTTTTTGCCCAAAAATTCACTTTTTAATGCCTCTCAGATGAATTGTGTTGTAGTGTCATATGAAAATTTATCAATTTAATCAATTTTCATATGGGGATAACCCATATGTCATACAAAAATTGACCACCATGATGCAATTGTTGTATGGGCCAATTTTGCTTATTTTTTGAGCTATTTTTGACCTTCTGGCTCAAGTGGCATATGGGAAACTATGTATTGTCATATGGTCTCTTATGAAGTTTCATATGACACTGTAATATAAATAATTCCTGGCCCCAAATTTTTTATGGGAGGTAAGGATCTTATTTGAGCCCCTAAATTTGTTTTTTACTCACTTTTTGGGCATGTTTGGGGATCCTAGTGACCCTAGGCTTCAAGCTTGTAATTTCTGACATCATACTCTTGTAGGTAATTCATGGAGGCCAATTTATAACTAAAACACTATTTCCTTAAGGCTCATTAACTTTCTTGAGTGATTAGGAACCAAAAACACTTTGTTTTTAGGCTTAAAATGAACTTCTAGTCATTTTTGAGTGCCCTTAAGGGACTAATCTGCAAATCTTTCCTAATTTGTTCCTAAACAATCCTAAACATTCCTATTTGGTCCTAAAACAATAAAAAACACTTCTAATGACTTTCATTTGGCTAAAAAAAACTTCATTCATCCAAATCTAAAGTTTTAAGGTTCATTCATGCAAGCTAGGAACACTTCAAGTTTTGGAAGCTTAAAAAGAACTACAAATCTATAATTTCATTCCTATTTGGTTCCTACATCATCCTAATTAATTATAAGTGTTCTCAAATCAATCTTGAAATTTTTTTCTTAACTAAAGTGGACTTCATTTGCATTGTCTTAAGTGTCTTTCAAATCTCATGCAATCTAGGAACAAAATCTGCATCTCTTTCCTATTTAGTTCCTAAACAATCCTAATGGTTCCTAAACATTCCTAAAATCAATTCTAAAGCTTTGATCTTGATAAAAACAAATGTCTTGTTGAAAAATTTGAAAAATTTTCCAAGTTTTCATGCATAAAATCAATCTAGGAACTTCTCTTTTGGTCTAAAATTGAATTCTAGGAACACCAAATCTTGAGTGAAACTAAAAGAGTGAACCAAAGTGAAAAGAAACATTTCCTTTCAAATCTAAAAAGAAATCATAAATCATTCTTGAATGCTTTAAATTAAAAACAAAGCACTCTATTTCATTTCAAAGTTCAAATCAGAATCTTACAAAACACAATCTTGAGTGAAAAGGTAAAAGAAATTGCAATCTCTTTCAAAGCTTTTGTGTCTTCAAGGAATGAACAAATCAAGATCTTAAACACATGTGTTTTCAAGCATTCATTTAAAAACTCACTTAATCAATTTGGGAAAAGAATCTTCTTGGTGTGCTTGTTAAAAGTTTCCAATTTTGCAAGAGCCTTGTTAGCTAAATAATGTGAAAGAAGTTGGACTTGGATGAGTTCACCTATTTCACTTTTAGAGAAGCCTGCCCAAAGAGAAAAGAGCTTCCTCTTTGGAGATCAAATTCAAACCAGTACTTCAACTGGTATAGAAATAAAGCACTAAGCAAACTCTCTCTTCATCCCCTCAAGCTTGGGTGATGTGTGTTGATGGTAGCTCGAGGTAAGTGAATATCCCTACTATTTTGACATGGTCAACTAGGCTCTTAAGTGAGTCACGCACATACAAAACAATTGGGAGGACACCACAGATCAAACTAAACACTTGATAAAATAGAAGCTACTTGATCTACTCCTGAAGGTATCATAATCTTTGTGCAAGGATCAATCCCTATGGTTTCCTGGATCACCTTGAGACACTCACCATATGTATCCCTTTTAGGGGTATCAAGTTGTGGGAAAAGATTTTGATACTAGCCTTCCCTTAGGTAGTTCTACTTGAAGTGTTTTCAAAGTTACAAACTCAGTGCAAACATATGTTAAAATATACACTCTTTTTGGAAGCTCTATCAGATTCAGTGGTAAATCATTTTCTTGTATCCCAAAAAGTTGCTTTGTCCTTTATCGGGATTTCTTCCAAAGTGTCTTTATTGAGTTTATCCTTTTCCATTGAAAACATCAAAATTGAGCCAAAACTTGATCAAAATATTTCAAACATCCTTGCAGAAAAGGTCCTTCAAAATCAGATACCTAAGAGCCTTGATTCAATCCAATTTCCAAAATCCTCCCCAAGCTATGTTCAATTTGATCAAACATGTAAGAAGTCTAAGCTTCCCAATTCCTGAGTTTATCAAGAGAAAAATATTGTAGAAAGAGACCTAAAATATCACCAACCCATCCTAAAGGAAATCCAAGCAGAAGAGAAATATCAAAAGAAACTGGACAACCTGGGCTATAACGCCAGAGTGAAGTAGTTTGCATACCGATTCTAGGTTAATTGTCGCTATATCAACCTAGAGAGTGAGGACTAGTTTGGCCTGTCATATATCCCTCATTCCTTCAGAATCCCTCAATCCTATCTTGACATCCTTTCATCTAAGACCATCCTTAGATTCATCATTGCATCACCATCCATCCTTAGGTGCATTTTTATCATCTTCCTAGTTGCATCATAAGTCATCCCTTTTTAGCTGCATCTAGGTCATCTTCTTAGAAATAGAATCATTTAGTCATCCCTCATCATCCTTCCATCTGCAATCCACAAGTCAAAATCCTTTTCTCATCCTCCACCAATCATCCATCATCTTGGATCCAAACTATATTGCATCCATCAATCCAAGTCAGAAACCACCATCCTTGCACCAAATCCAGTGATCCAAATCCAAACACTCTGTGTCTTATCCTTTGAGTTGCTTCAAATACTTATCCCAAATAAAAAATCTCCACCCTTTGACAGAGCATTGTCTAGGGAATCCATACTTGTCCTTGTAAGTCTCATCATCTCAAGCAAGAGATTGGTGTACATTGATAAGAATCCTATCAGCCGAAGATCATTAGTCTATCCTAGGTTGACAATCCTATTTGATCCTACATCAGAAAGCTGCAACTCATTGACTGACACTTAGTAATCTTCCACCATCTTCCACTCAATCTTCCACCATCCTCGATCCAAATCAAAGCATTCCACCATCTTTTAGCATCTCATCATCGTTTAGTTGATCCAAATACTTGCATCACATCCTAGCAATCCACCATCCTTAGAGTTTCTCTAGATTTGCATCCATCAAATCTGTAGAGCCTTTTGGAAACATCTTGCATCTAGCCATCATCTGTATTTTCATCCTTAGATCTGGATTCCATGCCTGTCAAGATGTGATCCAAGAGGAGAAGGAACATGGATCCCAATCAGGCCACTAGTTTTTTTTATCCTAACAATCCTACTAGCATGATGGTAACCTACAATCCATAGATCTTGTAAGCTGATAATGTATGAGACGATCCCAATAGACCCTGTACTTCATTTTCCATGGAAACATTCATGAGCCACCCAGGGCATGCACAAATGGTGAGTGCAATCATTGATCAAAATCAACAGGCTATAATGGAAAAATTTGCACAAGAGGGTACTCCTATTCCAACACATCTTCAGCCCCCCATCCCCATAAAAGCCATCCAAATCCCAGCAGAAGCCTATACCCCCATAATCCAACAAATCCCCGATCCCAACTTGCACATGTCTCAGGAAGCCTCGCCCATTCACCATCTTCTACAAAGTAGCTTCGCAAGTCCTATAACACAAGAAGTAATACAATCCACTCCATTTTCCATCATGGGAACACCATCACCATCTACATCATCCCAAGCTACCACTCAGGCTCAAAGCTTCGCACAAAACCAACAACCACCCTCCACACAAACTGCTCCACAAGCAGCTCCCCCACCTTCCATAGGCTAAGAAACATCATCTTTTCTGGGGGCAACACAATTATTTCTCTCTTTTTCTCATCAAGCTTCCACATTAGCATCACCCTTTTCATGGCCAATACAAGCATTTTCTTCCACTCCCCAACAAGCGTTCACCCAAACATACATTCCCCTTCCACCTTTCATGTCCAATATGCAAGCTCAACAAAATGCCTTTACAATGGGTATGCCATCCATGGGATCTAAGAATCCACCATCTACATCCCAAATGCCCACCATCACATCTGCCTTTCTAGCACTCTCTGCATCACAACACCCGCCATGAACTAGTTCTCATTGGGGCCTCACTCAAGCAGAAATGCAAGCCTTGGGAATACTTACCCAATCCCATATATCTATGCCTACAAACCACCAAGTCACTTTCTCTAAAAAAATGCAACAACAACAATCACAACCTTCACCAACTTCATCATTTCCTTTATATACCAACTATCTATATGTACCTCCCACTGCTTCTCAAATAGTTCCACCACCCTAGCAATAGAGTTCATCTCATCTCGCTAGCTACCTTCTGCAACCACCTCCTATCACCAGCTTCCCAACATCCGTTCCACCCCTAAGCAATGCAGGAATGCATCCCACCTACATCAGCCAAGCCCAAAGCCAAGTACATCAAGGCCAATCCTATCAATAAGTTGCCTCATTCCCTCAGCCTCCTCCATCACAACAATACTTCCCAATGCAGTAAAAACAAAATCCCATCATACCCCAGTAGCAACAATGCACTTCATATCCTCCATAACAATATGCTCCTGCACCTCAGTAGAAATATCCTCCCTAACAACCATCACCCCAACATCCATTCCAATCTACCTATCTTGATGGGAAGTCTCCATATCCCACTCGACTATATCCACCACAAAATCATCCTTATTCACCAGCACCATCATATCCTTTCCCAATGGGAGTACCCACTCCAATGCTAATCAATGCTAAGTGGGAGGAAATGAAGAATGCTCTTAAGGAGATCAAGGCCAAAACAGAGAGTAAGGCCTTCAAGTTTGACAAGGTCTATCCCTATCCTTTTGATAGATCAATCATAGCTATCTCCTTTCCTATGCACTTCAAGACACCAAAGTTTGAAAAATATCAAGGGAAAGGAGACCCAGTCAGCCATGTCAAATATTTCTATATGGCATGTCAAGAAGTGGCCTATAGTGATAATTTACTTATGTGCTTATTCCCCAAAATCTTGGGAGGAACTTCTATTGAGTGGTTCTACAAAATACCCTATAAAATAGTCACAACTTTTGTTGAACTCTCTAAGAAGTTCGTTGTCCAATATGCCCACAATGTCAAGAATGAGTTGTCTTTTCTAGACCTTTGCAACTCGAAGCATAAATGAACAGAAAGCCTAGCCGATTACTTGTAATGATGACAAAAACTCACTACCAAGTTATCATATCAACCACCTAAGAAACATCTTATGAAGATCTTTATCGATAACCTGCATCCCAAACTATTGCACTTCATGAGGATGAACTACATCCAAACATACCAAGACATCAAAGGAAAAGGGATAGATATTGAAAGAGGCCTCCTAGATGAAGGTACAATCCGACATTACAAGGATGATTCCCACAGCAAGCCCAGTAATGATAAACCCTGCCATTGGAATTGAAACAATAATGTTGTTACCAATGGAGTCACTAACACCAAGCATGTCCAAATCATTGTGGCTGGTCCTACACCAACTCTTTCATATCAATAGAAAAAAGTGTCCAACAATCAGAAATCTCTGCAACAATATCAATAACAAGAACCAATCAATAAGCAACCCATACAACATTATCAAAACTAGCAACTGAATCTAGCCTATCAAACTAATGCTATATCCACTACTTCCAATCAGAATAGGCCTCAGGTCCCGATTCACCAAAAGAGAACCTTCACGCCTCTTGGTGAGCTGCTGGACATAATCTTTCATCAAATGGCCAAACCCAACCTAATCACTTACCCACCAATCCAACAATTTGATGATGCCACTCCCAAGCCAAACTGGTACAAAGATCACAAGTACTATGATTATCATTATGTTAAAGGACACACAACACTAAGGTGTATGAAATTAAATCACTATATCCAAGATCTCATCGATAGAAAGGAGATCCAAGTAGACACACCAGCCCAAGCCTCACCTAATGTCAATCTAGAGATCTATCAGAACGTGTTCCCTCAACACAGTGTTGGGAAGAACCAAGCCAATGCCAATCAACCACACCATAACCAAGGTAAAGGAAAGAAAGGAGACCATGATGACCATAAAGACTATACTAATGCCCATATCAACTATGATAAATTTGTTGGATGTATAACCCAAGTCGAGGCCACAGTCAATGTCATCCATGTAAAGGGAGTAGATAGTCAATGTGCAATCACCACATGTAGAGGTCGGATATCTTTTGTCGGTGCAAATCCAAGGCTCACACACAATGCACAATATAACCTTATAGAACATCTTGGGAATACACCTGCCCAAATCTCCATCCTTGACCTCCTTCATACTTCACCAATCTATCAAGAAATCCTCAACCAAGACCTCCAAGAAGGAAATGTCCCCATGAACATAAATACCATCCAATTTGAAAACCTTGTGGGACATTTATCAGCATCTTGTGCTCTTTCCTTCAAGCCATCTGATATACCAGTTGTTGAGCCAAACCACAATCTCCATCTCTGCATTGTCATCATGGTCAGAGACTTTTCCATTAAAGGGTCACGATAAATAATGGCTTAGCCCTAAAATTGTGTACTCTGAAGTTGATTCAGCAAATAAGGATCACGGAGGTTGACATATCACATGAGGTCATCACCATCAAGGCATACAATAACTTGAAGCATACATCTGAAGGTACCATTCTTTTGCCTATCAAGCTAGGCCCTACAACTCAAGACACCATCTACCACATTGTTGATCTTGATATACCATTTAACATCCTCCTCGATCGACTGTGGATCCATTCCATCAAAGTTGTACCATCTACTTATCACTAGTGCATCAAATTTCTACATCAAGGCATTGAGGTGACCATCCATGAAGACCCCCAACCCTTTGCATATTGTCGTATGTTGGAAGCATCCTTCCCTCATTCCACTCATTGTCCTAGAACTGAAATTGACACTTCTGTCACTAGCTCTTCCTGATCCCATAGCAATCCAGAGACTATCCTTGCCTCCACTCTCTCTTTCATCAAGATCAACAACCAGGGTTATGGTGAGTACAACTTAACTGATTCATTTGCATCAGGGACCCTACCTCTGGATCCACATACACAAGGGCACCCAAGCCACCAAAGAAAGCCTACTCAAGGCAATCATGAAATCAAGCAATTGGGACCATAGACGTTTGTTTCCCATGGAAATATAGACAGCCTTGAAATGGACCTTGACATCAATCGGTGGTTCTACAGAGATCCCCCACCACTTGACATTGAACTCCTTGGCTACTTCAAAGAGAAATATCCAGCATTGCACAAGTATGCCACAGAACAATAGAAATACCAAGGTGGTGGTCTAGAATCACAAGAAGGTGGAAGAAAAGATCTAATCGAAGCCTTGAAGAATCCAAAGTGTCAAGGTCTTGTCTTTAATACCCCTCGCTTGCGTATACAAGAACCCAATACCGCAACTGGGGGCACTATCTTGACCAACATTCCCTTCTTGAATAGCCATGATGACCTCATAGAGATTAAAGATATCCCTGAAGAGGAAGAAAATAAATCATATGATGACATCTTTGATGATGATACCCTCTTGGGCACATCTTTCCTCCATCAACTCACCATTAACATCATAGAACTTCCCCTCATCCACCCTGAACTCATATACTGGGACCAACCAAGCGTCACACATATCGATGAGTTCCAAAGCATACAAGCACTCCTAAGGTTCATGGGAACATCGGGCCAACAATCAGATCAACATCAAGAATCATTTCATGTCTGCAAGCTTGACCCTAAAGGATATTTTGGGGAAGAGGCAAGCTCTAGTCGCAAAATTGAAATAGAAAAAGAAAAGAATGAGTCCTTACTTGAAAACCCTTATGGGGTGCATTCTAACTCTAAAAAAGAGAAAATAAAGGGTGTATCTTCTAGTGAAAACCTCTCTAAGGCACTAGAAGATGGAGACTTGCCTCTTCCTCCCATCCAAGATTACAGACCCAAGCAGTCACCTATCATCATTTAGGAAACCAAGACAGTCAACTAGAGCATAGAATAATACCCAAGAATCACCTACATCACAACATCTTTAATCGAGGGTGAAGAAATGGCTCTCACTGCACTTCTCCAAGAAGCCACCACCAATTTTGCATGGTCATATTCACACATGCCTGGGCTTGGTCCAAACCTAGTTGTGCACAATCTTGCAGTGGACCCCAATGTCAAACCAGTAAGGTAGAAGCTACACAAAATGCATCCTAATGTAGCTCTATTGGTAAAAATAGAACTGGAAAATCTCTTAGACACCAAGATCATCAGAGCTATAGATTAGTCAGAGTGGATCTCCAACATGGTGCATGTCACCAAACCTTCAAGAGAGATAAGAATTTGCACAGACTTTAGGGACTTAAACAAAACATGTCCCAAGGATGATTTCCTACTACCCAACATAGACATGATCATAGATATCATAGCGGGCCATGAGATGTTTTCACTCATGGATGGCTTCTCTAGGTACAATCAGATCTAAATAGCAGAAGAATATCAACACAAAATAGCATTCACTACACCATGGGATACCTTCTATTACAACATGATACCATTTGGGCTAAAGAATGCAGGAGCCACCTATCAATGAGCAATGATAGCCATATTCCATGATATGATACCCAAAATCATGGAAGACTATGTGGATGATATACTTGCAAAATATAAGACATGAGGTGAACACTTAGACATCCTTGAAAGTGTGTTCGATCATCTCCATCATTATGGCTTGAAGTTGAATCTAAAGAAGTATCTTTGGTGTAACATCTGGAAAGCTTCTAGGCTTCATTATATCATGGAGCAGCATAGAGATTGATCCCAAAAAGGTCAAATCCATTGTGGAAATGCCTCCCCCTAGAATGTTCAAGTATCTTAGGAGCCTACAAGGAAAGATCCAATCAGAGCATCGATTTATATCATAGCTAGCAGACAAGTGCCAACCTTTCACGCATCTACTCCGCAAAGATACAAGCTTTGAATGGGATCCTATCTATCAGAGAAGCTTTGAGAAACTTAAAGAATATCTAGCCAACTCTCCCATCCTTGTATCACCAGTTTCAAGATGCCCTCTCATACTCTACATCTCAGCAACCACTATAGTAGTGGGGGCACTCTTAGCATAGCATGACGACAATAACAAAGAGAGATCCATTTATTATATCAATCGAACCCTTGTCGGCTATGAGTTCAATTCTTCACCAATGGAGAAAGCATGCCTTATAGTGGTCTTTGCTACCCAAAATCTTAGACATTACATGCTTAGCCACATAATCAAGCTCATCTCAAAGGTGGACCGTCTCAAGCATATGTTATCAAGGACAACTCTCATAGGTTGTATGGAAAAATGGGTCATGCTACTCAGTGAGTTTGACATCCAGTACATAGATCAGAAGGCAATCAAAGGGCAAGTAATTGTCGATCAGCTAGCAAAAGCACCTCTCGTGGATGCATATCCACTAATCATGGAATTCCTTGATGAGAACCTATGCATGATTGTATAACAACCAATATGAAAGCTATACTTTGATGGCTCCTACACATCGCATAGGGGCAAGAATCCTATTCGTCACACCTCAAGGTGACTATATTCCAAAATCATTCAAATTGGGACTCCCCTATACTAATAACATTGCAGAGTATGAGGCACTCATCTTAGGCCTCAAAACAACCATCTAGTAGAACATCATAGAACTACAAGTGTTTGGAGATTCACAGTTGATTATCAAGCAAGTCCTAGATGAATTTTAGACAAAGGAAAACAAGTTGCTACCTTACAAAGAACTGGTGCATAGACTGAAAGAGCATTTCCTGAATCTACAATTCACTCAGATACCAAGACTTTAGAACAAAGCACTTGATGCAATGGAAATCATCAGATCCTTATTGTAAATCCCTTGCAACTCATCACAGTATGAATTCTTAGTCGAGCAGCTACACATGCCTTCTTATGAGAATGTCAATTCAGAAATGGTGTGTATCTTGGTTGGTCCCCAGTCCCCATGGTTGTCTCTTTTTTTATTCTTTTCTACATCTCTTCTTTACTTATTACTCCTTCATTTTTCTTTCTCTTCCTCATTTTTCCTTTCTCTTCCTCTCCCTTTGACATCAATGGAAAAGGTGCTGTCAAAATTGCAAAATTTAAGCACAAATGGTTTAGTGCTTGCTCACCAGATTTAAGACATCCTTGAAAGAGTCTTCCAAGGTCTTAACTTCTTCAATCCATGAATTTATCAATAGTTCACTGACATGGATTAATCCATTCAGTGCATATGACGTTGTCTCTGCTACCTTAAGCTTAGTGAGAGTGGATACTGACATTGATCCTTCAACCTTTATCATCTCAAAGAGATGAGTCTCCAACATTGAGAGCTTGGGAGTCAATAGGCTTCTTAATAAGCCAAATCTATCTACAACTCTCCCTTTCTCCATCTCTAGTACTCCTATCTTGTCCAATAGTCCAGATGTCTCCTTATCCATTTCTCCCATAGCTTGTGAAGATGATTCAAAAATGTCCATTAGACTGTCAAGGGTAGCCCTGTCTTTAGCTATGATCTCCTCAATGTTCTTTATATGTTTGCAAGGGTTTATGCAATAGCTTTAAATTTTCCTACCTTGTGTTACACAACTCTTGGCCTTAAGACTGGTAGACTTAAGAATGCCTAAGTCCCATGAAATAGACTTACAAACTTTGCTCAACTTCTTTTCCAAGAAGTTCTTTTCAGCCTTCTCCTCTGCTATTTTTAGCAATGAGTCAAAATGACTATCAAAGCTATCCAATATTGTACTAAGATTCTCAGCTTCATCTTTGTCTTTAAGGATAACCAGTGAGGGAAGTAATTTGTTCACTATTTCAATAGGCCTTACCATTATCTTAGCTCTTTTATATCCTTTTTTATCTGATCTCTCCTTGTCTTTAGCAAAAGCCATAAATGATAGTCTCATCAGCTCATCTTCATCCATGCTATCTACATCAGAACTGACTGGTTTGGCCACACTTGCCAACAATAAAGATGTGTCGAAAGTGATCTTAGTGACTTTTTCTGATTTTACATGTTCATCTTGCTTCTCCTCTTGCTGTGTTTTCTTCTGCTATGTTACTTCTTCTTATTTTTATTCTAATTTCTCTTCCTCTCTCTTCTCCTGATCTTCAACTTCCATCACACTATCCACATAGTCCAAAAATGGATCATTTACATCCTCTGAAGTGTCAAGGCTAACGGGCACACTAGTGAAAAAGAAATCTGGTTGCATGCTATCTTGAGTACTTTATTCCACTACCTTGAAACTTTCTCCTAAACCTAAAGGTATAGGCTTAGAAGCCTTTGGAGGTGAAACCTTCTTTGGCATGTCATACATTAGAACTTTGTCTAGTGCCTTTTGGGTGTCCTCAATCACCTCATCATATTTCCTAGCCATAATCTTCACTATTCTGGCTTTTGTCCTTAGTAGAGGTTTTAGTGCATTTATGATTTTCTCTCTTTCCTGTATAGATACAACTAGAAACATATCTTTAATTGCCTTGTTTCTTATGTTCTCATCCTCTGAATGTACTAACTATTTCTTGATTTCTAGTTTACTATATAGTTCCTTACGAACACTCCCTTCAATTTCCAATAGATTCCTTTTAAAAGATGTAGATACTCAATGACAGTATCTTCTATGATCGCTTGCTCCTTAGGTCCATATCTTTCATATTATCTATTTTTAGTCTTTAGGTTTCCATCTTTCAATGCTCTCTTCTATAGTGATTGAAGGTTCGGTTTCCACAAAGTTTGTGGATCTTTTTGAGTTGTTATCTCAACTATCTTTTCCTCTTTCTTCTTCCTTTTCACTTCAATCTCTTTTTCTTTGGGACTGTCCTACTTACATGTCCTTGTAGATCTTCTAGGAATGACTGGAGGCACAACTTCTTGAATTTCTTCTTCTTGTGTATCAACAATAGTAATAGTAGGAACTACTGATTTCTCTCCCTCAGAAGGATCAGGTGCATCAATAGCTATGCTAGAAGATTCCTCCATTTCATCTCTTATTCTCTTCAACTGCTCCTTAGTGATTCCCACCTTCGCAGTAATATCTTCAACAATTTTTTTGACCTTTCTCTTCCTTGTTACCTTTTCCTGCTCTTCTCTCACTTTCTCATGCATCTCTCTGTAAGTACCCCATCTTTCTTGGGTAGGGTATTTTTCTACTGCTAATACATGTTCCACTTGCATGGTTAGGATTTCAGCACTTACCTCATATCCCATAGGATAACACCACTTGGTTCTAGGCTCAAGTGCCTCAAAGTAGACACAATCTATTTCAACCATGAAACATATAGTGTCTTCATATTTTCCACTATCTCTTTTGATATCATGTACCTTCCTTTCATCTGCCTTTCTAGTATCTTTGTCATAACAAACAATTCTCAATCTACCCATTCCTTCTTCTATCTTCTATAACTATCTGAGATTTGAAGTCCAGTGGGTACATCATTCTTCCATGCTCTAGGATGCATGCCAAGAAAGTTATGAATGACATGAATATACATATGAACTAGTAATGATCCAAACCTAAATGCTTTGGATTTTTCTTTCTTAACAACCTTAACATTTTCCAAAAATTGCTATGCCAAAACTTCACAAAGGTTATATTGTTTGTTTTCCTTAACCATTCTATAAGCCATCATGATAACTCCAATAGAAATAGAGTTTAATCTGCTACTGTAAAACAATTTGTAACCTAGAAACATTGCTATCAATCTGACATCCTGTAAATATATATCATTAACTATCATCCCTCTCTTATCCCATTTAGAATGAGTTAGAGTTTCTGCCTGTTTCCTTAGGTTTTTCTCAACCATAGGTAGGGCTCCTTCATTATCAAGGCCTATGATCTCATGAATCATCTATGCACAAATCTTTTATGGTTTCTCACCAATCCACAAAAACTGGTCATGAATTCTACTAAGAATGATCTTAAACCATTCGACTTCTGTGAATTATGTGAGTAGGGTTAACTTAAGGATTGATTGATCTTTCAGGTGTTTGAATTCCTCTACCATGGATCCATCAGCTTCTACCATACAGTCCAACTCACTATAGATGTTAACCTCCCCAATGGTCTCATACTTGCAGTGAATGTATGCCCTAATATCTTCTACGTGTAACACGCCTATGAGGGTTTGTGAAAATGCTCCTTCCAGATCATCCTCATAGGATTTGAATGGATGCCTTTTGAATTTGTATCTAGGTTTGTCTACAACATCATAAATTATTGGTGCATCCATGACTTTCCAAAGAGATTAGATCTAAATACCTTAAACGTGCTCAAATCTAATGTTTGGCTTCATGTGAACACAAAATCTCTCTGCTAGATCATTGTTCTTCTTTCACACTTTAGATCTCCGTAGTTGCTGATCAACAAATGGTGTAGGAATGAAATCTCTTAAGTCTTTTATCTATGGAAAGTTGAGTTTGTGCATTAAACATAGGTAGCTCAACTTGGCATGTCATCCAGTTAATGCAAAACTCGCAAACATAGAAGGTGAATCTTCAAGTGCTACAATCTCATCCACAAATTCCACAACATCTGTACACATCACACCTAAGCTCGCATGAGCTTACTCCACTTATACAGGGGCTAGATAATTTCTGGTGTCTGCATCCAATGCTCCCCATGAGGCCATGAGGCCTTCTAGATTGATGCCTCAAATAATTCATCATGCGAAGACACAACATCATCAACTATCTCTCCCTAAACCACTGCCTTATTTAGAACTTTTACTTGCCATATCTTTTCATCCTCTGATTTTTTGTATTCATTCATGTAATCATTTAGGCTTTTACCACTATCACCAATATTCTTCCTTTTAACCACAAGTGGTGGTCCTTTTGGTTCACTAGATCTCCTTGGTCCTCTTCTGTAGTCATCTCCATTATATCTACAAAACTTTGCAATGTGACTTGGATTATTACATTTGTAAAAAATAGATGGTCTTCTTCTTTCTTGATTAGTTTGTAGCTTACAGTACCTTACTGTGTGCCCAAAGTTATTACATTTCTGACATGTAAACTTGGCTACAGATTCTTCTCTGACATGGTCTTTCTTATACTTGGACTGATCAAGTTTTCTACAATCTGACTTCTTGTGTCCATACTCATAGCAATTAAAATAGTAGTTGGTAAAGGGCTTAGAGTTACCTTTACTTCTGCAATCTCTTTTCATGTGCCCAACTTTGTTGCATCTGAAACATCTACCTCTGAAGGGTCTGAACTGTTCTCTAGGTTCTTCATTTGTAGGCCTTTTTTCAATAATAGGTCTTTCCTCATTCTTGGCTTCTTTAGGTTCTTCTTGAGTTTTTGAACTTTCAGCTTCATTGAATTGTTAGCTTGTGGTGACTGATCAGGAAAGTACTATCCAGGAAAATACTATACACTTTTCATTCATCATGTATTTTTGAGTTGACACATCAAACATTTCCCTAGGTTGACTCGTCAAGCCTTTTCTTAGGTTGACTCATCAAGTATTTTAGGGTTAACTTGTTAACCGACATAAGCCTTGTTATATTGGCTTAGGGTTAGGGATTTCATTATGATGTATGATTTTTAGTACTTGCGATGGAATTGAGCTATAAGGGATTACAAATTGTAATCAGGTTGTAATCACTAGATAATAAAATATTGGACTCGTTGTTGGTGGACGTAGCCCAGGGATCGGGTGAACCATGTTAAATCTTTGTGTCTTGTGTTCTCTTCTGTGTGGTTTATTGTTTTCTGATATTGGTTATATTTGCATGTAATTGTTCTTTCTGCCTTGTTAATCCTAAAATGAATCCACTCATATCTCCTTGAGTTTTTTGTCTTGCTCTTTTTTCATCACCCTTGTCATTTCTTGTGTGTAATTTTTCAATGAGTAATTTGGCTTGAGTGAGTTCACCTTTAATAATCTGATTGTATTTATCTAGTTCCTAATATTTATCCTTGTAATGGTCAAGTTCAATCTTCATTTGACCTATTTGCAAGTTAGCTTCTTTTAGTGACTCTTCAACTTTGTTTCTTTCATCATTTTCATGTTGAATCTCCTTGATCATCAAATGATTGATTTGTTCTTTTTCTTTCTCCAACTTCTTTACTTTGTCTGATGTATCATTGTTTGAACCTTCTTTAATTTTCTCCATAAGGTCTTGTCTCTGATTTTTTACAATCTCAAGTTTTTCTTTAAGTTTCCTCATGAAACCTTCTTCTCTTCTTAACTTAAATTTTAATTCGTCATTCTCAAATTTCATCTTGTCCATATCTTCAAGTGCAACTTCAAAGTCCTCTTGCAAAACTTCCAAATCCATTGTGATCTCCCTTAAGTTGTTAGACTTTTTCTTCAAGGGCCAATAGCTCTGATACCAATTCTTAGGATTAGGTAATATTGAGAGGGGGTGAATCGGTATTAAAGAACTTTGTTCTTTTCAACTTTAAACAATTATAAACAATCCAAATTAATACATAAATGAAAAGAGCATAAAATCATAACACATTCATTACGCCATGATTTTTTCTTGAGGAAACCTTGGCCAAAGGGAAAACCTCAGTGGGGATGGTACCCACAAATATGCACTAAAATATAATATCCCTATTAGGAGATCTAGTCTTGTTAGGAGCTGATTGTCACATAGTACATTTCCTTGTTAGAGGAATACAAAACCCTATTAGGGGTATACAAAAAACCTGGTTAAAGGTGGTGAGCACACTGCTCTTACAACCAATACTTGTCCCAAAATAGTTCTCAAAAAGGGGAACAATACAAGCACTTATCTTACTTAGATAGTTCCAATTGTAGCTTGACCTTTTACTAATCTTGCTTCTGATCTCTACTCTTCTATTTGCAAACTTACTCTATCATCATTACCATACCATTCTTCGCTTTTACAAAAACACTCCATACTTATACAAAATCAGCCTTCCAGTCGGCTTCACAATTATCATGCAAAACATAATAATAGCTCATGTAAATGTTATCTATGGAGTCAGCACTCTTACAATACCAAAGATTCAGAAATATATTGTATTCACCTATCTTAGCATGTTACCATATTCACTTTTTGTTCCTTAATCTTCACAATTGATCATATACCCTGTTACACTATTTTACTGCCTTCGCATATCTTCCAAACACTGTATCTCACAAATCCGGTAACCAAAAATTATGCGATCTTAATTGAAGCATGTGAATATCCCAAAATACCTCTAGTTAACTTTTCAATCCATAATACCTTATATACCTTCATTGCTGATCAAAACTATGCCACTGTACCCTATCATCTTGATTCTGTACTTAGTCATTTTCATGACTGAGACTCTGGTGGAAATCTTCACAACATGCGATCACTCTAACATAAGTGTTTCCATAAATGACAACCCTTAAGTGATTCTGATTACTCCAAAACATCACATGCCAACACTATTGGCCAATCATGGAACATGACACTTGTAAATTTGTCAAGAAATGTCTACCATGTCAGCAACATGCAAATTTGATTCATGTTCCAGCACAAGACTTGCAGTCCATTGCACCACCTTGGCCATTTTCATGTTGGGGCTTCAACCTCATTGGGTTAATCACTCCCCTTTCCTCCTATGGACATAAATATATAATAATAGCCATAGAATACTTTACAAAGTGGGTAGAATAAATTCTGCTCACCCTCACTACTGGAATCCAAATATCCAAGTTCATCATGTACGACATCATTTTCTGCTTCGACATACCATCTACCATCTTCAAAGATCATGTCACACCTTTTAAAAACTAGCATGTGGATGATATATGTGTCAGACTCCACATCCACCATTGTTTCTCCAGCCCATACTTCCCTCAAGGAAATGACCGAGCTGAGGCAACCAAAAAAACAATCCTCAAAATCCTCAAAAAGGTTGTGAATGATTCTGGTCATGACTGACACCTCTAAATAAATATCGCCTCCTGAGCCTATTGTACTTCTTATCACACCCCCATAGGAACCACCCCATATTCCCTTGTATATGGTGTTGAAGTTGTTCTATCCATCGAGGTCAAGCTCCCATCATCGTGTGTCTCCATGAAGAACTATACTATAGATGAAGACTATCATGTGGCACACCTCACATAGTTGGACCTGTTAGATGAAAAGAGACAGCAAGATTATGATCACCTAGTTGCATACCAGAGCAACTCAAAAAGAGTTATAACAAGAAATTCCATCCAAGACAATTCCAAGTAGGCAACATGGTCCTAAAGGAAAATCATAAAGTGCAAGCACATCGAGAGAAGAAGGTAAAGTTTAAGCCTACTTGGTTGGGTCCTTATGTTGTCACAGCATGCTTTGGCTCTAGAGCCTATTAGCTATCAACACCAGGAGGTGAGCCCTTGAATGATCCTATCAACATCATACATTTGAAGAGGTTCTATGCCTGAACTAGATCCAACTTATTTAGAAAATCCATAAAAATTAAAAAATTAAAAAAATATGAAAAAAGAAAAAAAGAAAAAAAGAAAAGAAAAATAATCATCTAATGGTGAAAAGTTGGTAATTCAAATGCCTTGAACAATTATGTTGGTGAAAACCTAGAAACATGCGCCATACATAGTGGATTGAGTCATTATCTATCAAACTCCCATCACCCCCATCCCCAATCCCAGTCATGTTTCATATATCCCCATTTTTCACCACCATCCCATCACTCCCAAGGTGTTCTATCCTCAAGCCTATCCAATGAAGCAATAAGATCCTATCCCACATCCTGAGTGTCTTGTATATATCTTGTACAACACAATCTTTCTTGTATATATCATGCATATCGAGATCTTCCTATTTCAAAATCCCTGAGATTCTCTACATATCTATTGTAAATCTCTCCACGTCGATTGTACATATCATTGCATCTTGTTGTACATATCCTTGTTAGTCCTATGACATCATTTGATCAGATATCTTGTCCCACCCAGCCTTGTACTTCAGCAATATCTTTTTTTGACTATTCTTGATCACAACGATTATCCTTGTCCCATCATTTGCCAAAAATGACACACTTTCTCCTCATCAATTAGTGGGTCCTTGAGGATGTATCCTTCCTAGTGTTTGACCTGATCTTCCACCAATCAAACCAGGTCCATGTTGATGTATCCTTCCTCACGTTCAAACCAAATCTTTCCCCCATCAATCAAATCAATATCTCTATCCTTGGAAAAGGATGTCTTTTGGAGTTATCATTTTGGTCTTGGATTTTTTCCTTTGGATCTTTTTAATCTTTTACAGCTTCTTGTTGTTCCTCTCCTCAAAGTCACATGATCCTTTATTTCATGGTGTGCTGCGAATGAGGATAATCTGGGGCAAGGTCTTTTTGATTTTTTGCTTCTGCATGTGATTCATTCGGACATGACCCTTGCACGGTTTACATGTGATCTTCTAGGTTACATGGTGCACTTGGGAAATTTCATTTGTTTGTGGTTTCTCCAGCATCATTTCTACCATGATTCCTCTTGGGTTCATGTGTGATGTTGGGGCTACCTTGCGTGTCTTTTTCACTTTAGTCCTATGCAATAGTGGTGATAAGGCCTTGTGTTCCTAGTAACCTTGGTAGGTCTCTAATGTTTCTATATCAAACTAGGTTGTGCTCTCCATGTTTACACATGGAGCTCCCAAATCCACCATCCAACATCTAGCTTCATCCTGCATCATATAGATTAATCTTGCATTTTGCATCCTTCATATAGCTTCATCCTACATCTCATCTCATATTGCACTCATGCATCTTTTCTCTTGGAATTTTGGTTGTTTATTCTTTCCCCTCCCTTCTTTTCTGTGTTCTTTTCAAGAAAATTCCACAATGTTTACTCTTTGCATTATTTTCTCGAGGGGGCACAACCCCTTATTCCTCTATTCTAGCATGGGGCATCTTATTTTCTTTTCTTTGATGCCACGCCACTTGTGGCATCGCATCAAAGAGGGGCAAAATACACCTAAAATGCCTTTACCAAAATAAAAATATTTTATTTTGTAAAAACCTTGATGATATCATAATTTGTTAATTAATTAATTATTTAATTAATTAATTTATTATTATGCCACTAATTCCTCTTATCTTAATTAAAAACATTTAATTAAGGGATCCCTTCCAGAAATGTTTAAATCTAATTTAAACATCATTTCCCCCAATATTTATTAATTATTTAATAAATTGACCAAAACCCTTTAAATAAATAAAATATTTATTTAAAACCCTCAAAACCTTAGAAACTTCTAGAGATTCCTAAACCCTTTTAAACTTTCCTAAACCCTTCCTAAACCTACTTAGGAGGTGTTTCCTAACTTTCTTCACCTAATCTAAGTCTTCTTTAACTTTTGGTCAACACCCCTCATTAATGAGCCTTACAGACTCATGAATGGCCTCTTACACACTCATCAAGGCTCTTACAACCTCATGAATTAAGCCCATATCTTCTCTTCCACCCTTGTTCCCTAGGAACACTTCCCTAGTGTTTTTCACACATGTGTGAGAAACCTTAACCCTTGTCCCTTTGACCATACATCTAACTCAACCCCAAACTCTACTCCAAACCCTGACTCTAACCCTAACTCCACTTCATAACCCAAGCCCTTCCTCAAATCCTATAAATACCCTCACTTATAAGAGAAAAATATCAATTCACATAATAATTTCATAGTAATGTTATAATGCTAGTTTATTTCTAGATCATAAGCTTTTAGCATAAACTGTTAGATTAACTCATTTTCAAGCTTTCTTAAATCACATCATAGATTAGATAACATGGATTAACTTAGTTTCCTTCATTTTTATTCATTTTATTTCATCATATCATACTTCATTTGGACTAAGATCAACTCTAGTTTAATCATTTGTAGCATAATCTGCATTTTAGCATCATTAGGATCCTTGAGGCTCTAGGGGAAAAATAGGTGTTCTATACATGATTTTGTGCCACTATGGGGTTCTCATGGTCCCTAATCCATCCCAATATTTCTTAATCAACATTAGGGATAAGCTCCAAGTTTTTTGAGAGCACACCCACATCCCTAAATCAAGAAAAAATAAAACGGTGACAAGGTGCTCTCGTTTAAGTTCTATCTAAATGACTTTGAAAATAATTTTACTATATGTTAGGAATATGCTCTTAGACTAATGTTTGAATGTCTACACTTGTTTTGAGTAGGTTAGGTTTGATCTGATTATAGCATCATATCATGAAAGATAGTCGTCATGGCTCTTTGATATGTAGCAACAACGTTCTTAAGACCAAATGGCATTACATTCCAGCAGAAAGTACCCCATGCATAGGTGAAAGCTATCTTCTCTTGATCTTCTGGATCTATCTTGATTTGATTTTATCCAAAGAAACTATCTATTATAGAGTACATTTCAAATCCCATAGTCATGTCCACTAACATATCAATTTTTGGTAGTGGAAAATCATCCTTAGGGCATGCTTTGTTTACATCTCTAAAATATGTGCATACTCTGATATATTTATCAAGTTTTGATACCAAAACTATGTTTGAGATCCATTCTACATAATCTATGACTCGTATAAATCCAACTTTTAGAAACTTCTCTAGCTCAGCTTTGACAAGGAGCACAACATGGGGATGCATTTTACACAAATTTTTCTTGATAGGTTTAACTCTTGGAGCTATATAAAGATGATGCATGATGAGATTAGGATCCAATCTTGGCATATATGAATATTTCCATGCAAAGTTGATCTTCTTCTCTATTAATAATTTTGTGAATTCTTGTTTTTCTTCTTCTGACAGAGATTGTGCTACATGAATCAACTAAGGTTCCTCCACTGTGCCTAGATTAATAGGCTGAGTAGGTTCTATCAAAACCAGTGATTTCTCATGTAAATGAATTGTAAGGACATCAAATATCTCATCCTTAGGTGCCTTAGAGAGGTTTTCACCTTCAGATACATCTTTTATTTTTACTATTTTTGGTTATGAGACTACCACAAAGTGGTTTTCACCCTCAAAACTCTTTTTCTTTTTTCTTTTATTCTTCTTACTGAGATATTTGATATCTGACTTTGTCATGTTGATGCTAGGTTCAATGATGGAAGTCATCATGGGTTATGTTGCATTTACGTAACATGCAAGAGTGTAGTTTGTCTGGAAAGTATGGATATCTTGGCTTAGATCAGTGGATGTTTGGTCAATAAGCTTGGGATGTTGGCTAGTAAGCGTAGGAAAGGTTTGGATGATAGTGTTCACATATACAATGTTGTCATCATTGGTTCTAATTTGACTCTCAAATTCAAAGATGATATTACTACTCAAAATGTTTAGTTCGTTAAGTGTCTCAACATCATCGTTGGATCCTGCGTTAGTAATAAGCGAATCATACTCATGAGGTTTTCCATTTTGTTCTAGACTCATTTCGGACGTAGGTGTGTATTGGTGAATAAAATTCATGTATTTTTCTATTATGATCTCATCTTCTTTTGGAATGATTCCCCATTTAAAGTCATTAGATTTTTCATCAGGACCTCTAGGAAAGTCAAGAACGTGTGTAAAATTAGGATGAATCCCCCAAGTAGGGTTCTCTTTAGAGTCTGAGTGGAATTCATAATTGTGATAATCAGTCTTAGAATCACTAGAGTGTCCCAAATGTTCATCTATTGTGAGAGGTATACCTTCTTCTTCTTGTTTATTTTGAGGATCAGTCGGTTCTTTCATTATGACTGTCTCTTGTTTAGTAGTAGGTTATTGTGTGTCTAGCATATTAATTCTCTCTTGAGGTTTATTTTCATCAAGAAGGTCTAAGAAATGTTGAGGTATATGTTCATAAGGAAAAACATCAGTTGTGTCTAAATCATCACTGTCTGAGTGTTGTGTTTCTTCCTTTTGCTGAGTATATGTTTCCAGTTCTATCTGTTCTATGACATTTGTAGAGTTTCCATTGAGATGGAAATGTTTCTTCTGATAACCTATGCATGTAGTATCTTTGGTTGTCTTCCCACTGTGTTCAATGGGTTTGATGATACCTTTGTCTCTTGTTCCTACAGGTCCTTTTCTAGTGTACCCCATTTTAGACATTAGCTTATGCCCTGGTCCATATGATTTTGATGGAATCTTAGATGATTTAGAGTCACACTTTTGAACTATTTATGATTGAGAATCATATTTGTATAACAAGGCTAATATATCATCTTCCTCATCTGATTCTTGTTTGGACACTTGTTCTATGATGAAACTCCCATTAAAGATAACCTGGGGCTCTTTAGTTGTAGGTTTCTCTTTCTCTTAAGGTTGTCCATAAGATTTAGGTAAAAGCAGGAGATATGAGAGAGATAGGACTTGTTCCATTATGTATTCACCCATGTCTATATCTTTGATCTTGATTTCTTTTGCTATGTATTCTATTTTAGATGTAGATGCTATGTCAACTTGTTTGGTAGAAGACTCTCTATTGTGTGGGACAAATTTGTCTGCACTTTCCTTTAAATCATTACAAGATGCTAACATGTTTGTAGATATAGTAACCTCTAGTCCATCATAGGGAAATTTGACACACTAGTAGTGCGTTGATGGAATAGCATGCATCTCGTGAAACCAAGGCCTTCCTAAAAGGATGTTGTAGGCCAGTGGTAGGTCTAGCACTTGACAAGTGATATCTCTAATGATAGGTCCTATTTTGATAGGTAACACAATAACTCCTTTTGAGGACCTTTCTTGATTATCATATGCTTTTATGGTTATCTTCTTTTTAGGATCAATGGCATCTTCTGACAATCCTAGTTGAGTAATCAGTTTATAAGTACAAATATTTAGACCATCTCCCCCATCTATCAAAACACGCTTGACATGATGGTTTTCAATTAAGACTTCAATATGCAAGGGCTGGTTGTGCAGATGACTTAGTTAGTTTTCATCTTCCTCTGAAAAGTAAATATACTGAGGGGACATCAAGTGGCTCACTATGGTTTGGAACCTATCAAGATCAAGATTTTTAGGAACATTACAACCAATGAGAGCTTTGTCTAGGATTGTACGATGAGTAGGAGAAATCTAAAGTAACTCGAATATAGAGATCTTGGCATTAGTGTGCTGTAGTTATTGGATGATGTTGTAGGATGTTGTTTTGTACTCTTTAGAATTGGAATATTTAGGTGCAGTCCTTTATTTAGATGTAGATGCAAGATTGAATGGCACCTTCGAGGCATTTGATGAACCCGTGTTTTGTCCTTGGAGAGTTAATTTCAGTATTGAGATGCACATGGCTCTACCATGTTGATGACATCATTGTTTCCAGAGTAAGTGTAATTGACTTTAGCACCCATGTTCGGTTTAGAAGATGAATCTCCTTGAGTGTGTTTCAGAAAAGGTTTTGTGAATGTTGTATGATCGTTATTAGTTTTATGGTTTTCAATCAAAATTTCTCCAGCATCAATTTTGTCTTGAATAAGATGTTTTAGACACATGTAGTTGTTGGTTTTATGACCCTTGTTTCGATGGAAATCACAAAAATTGGTCTCTTTCCACCATTTAGGTTTGACTTTGGGGTCATATGGTTTGATCTTAGGTAATGTGATGATATTGTTTGCCTTTAAGGTTTTCATGGTAGATTCCAAGGACTCACCCAAAGGAGTGAACTCACGTTTTGGTTTTGTAACCCAAGGTTTATAGTCATTTGACTTTTTAGCAAGTTCAATTGTCTTCATTTCTAAAGCTTTTATGGCTTGAGTGCCAATCATGAAATTAAATACTAGTTCTTTGGGTGGAGAACTTATGTGATCAACAACACCATCTGTGACAACATTTTTGTTTTTGTTGTAGAATTTGACTCTATCTTTTGTGTTGGAACTAGAACTTGAATCATGCTTGTTCTCTTTATGAAGTGATATATTTCCCTTGCCAACAAGTACATTTTCTATCATTATGGCATTCTCTACCATTTTTTCAAACAAAGTGTGATTTTGCATCTGAAGATGATAGTTGATTTTTGGAACCAAATTATTGATGAAGATTTCTAGTTTCTCATTTTCCAGAATTTGTCAGGCATAGAGAGAAAACTTCTTCCTCCAACATTTGAGGAAAGTTAGGAAAGGTTCTCCTGAATTCTTTTTCAAATTGCAAATATCGATCATGGTGACTAGATGTTGAATATTTTAGGAGTATTGTTGATAGAATAGTTTGATTAACTCCTCAGAAGTTTTGATGGTTGGAGGTATTTTAGAAAATAGTTGATGGTTGCTCCTCCCAAAGATCATGGGAAGAGACACATTAAGTATATTGGTTCATGCATGAACTCCATGGATAGAGTGCAAAACTCTTTGACATGATCTTGAGGATTAGAATTTCTATCATATTTGGGTAGCTCCACCCTTTTTGGGAATGGTGGCATATACAAGCTTTGATTGAACAAAAATGGACATAGGGCATCCATAGAGAATTCCTTGGGTTCTTTCCCCTTTTTGAGCTTTTTGAGTTTGACTTGCATAACATGCATCTGTTTCATCATGGCTGTAATGGGAGTCTTTGTTGGAAATATTCAAGACTAGCCAAGTTATTGAGAGGGGAGGGGTGAATCAGTAACTTCAAAACTTTTTAAAAATTTAGATCTTAACCATATTCCAAATAAAATTTAGATCAATAAGCTAATTGCATGCATGAGTAACAGAAAGAATAAAACATTCATAACACTTTGAACACAGAGATTTGGTGACCCAGAAACCTTCCAAATAGAAAGTAAAACTGGGGTGGGGATGATACCCACTAAACTTCAATACTGCAGTATAAAGTTTGCCAGTTAAGGCTTACAATGATCACTTCTAATGATCTGCCCTATTAGGAGCAATAAGAATTGCTAGGTCCACCTTGTTAGAGGATTTACAAACATATAATGAAGTAGGCACTCGGTTAAGAGATTTTACAAAGACTATTAAGTCTACCCGGTTAAAGGATTTTAAGCCGATTCACCTGTTAGGATGAAACAATAGATCTCTTACTTGCAACTGTACTTGCTGATTGAGATTCTCTAATGTACTAATCACCTTCTATGATGGATATGTCTCTACTACTCCTTATACTGCTGTAGCCCTTTGTAATTTTCTTATCTCTGCCTTTCTTCTCTTTTTCACTTCTTGCTTTTTTTTTCACCTTGGATATGATACAAAACAATGTTTATATATCAATCCAAAATAATTATAAAATAATTACAAAGTCAGCTCTCAAACAAGCTAACACAAATATTACTGAGTCGGCCCAAATATAGTTACTCAGTTATTGCAAACTAACTCGGTGACTTTCTGATACTCGGCATCCACTACGTTACTCGGCATCATCATGCTCTTGGTAGAAGTGGAGGCACGGTCCATACTAACCACTCGGTTGTAGTTTCAAACTCGGTATTTACTGGAGACTCGGTAGATACAGTGTCACTTGGTAGAAATTGAATTCCCTGTTTACCATGCTGGCACTTGGTAAACACTACTCATTTCATCACTCGTTAATGATAACTCGATAAGCACTGCAAATCTCAGTCTGTTTGGTAAACACTATTCTGTCTGCTCAGTAAACATTATCCTGTCTGCTCAGTAAACATTGTCATGTCTGCTCAGTAAACACTGTCCTGTCTGCTCGGTAAACATATAGAGTCTGAATAAGTGTTGTTACTAATGACAAACATACTTAATGCCAAAAATCTCCCCCTTTGGCATTAGTGACAAAAACATTTATTGCCCAAAAAATCATGCTGAATCTATTTTTGATTTTTCAAAAATTTATCTTTGTCATACTGTTGTATATACATTTCATGTCTCCCCCATAAAGTATATATACAAATATCTTATTTCACCTCATACTTATATTTCATATTTCTCTCATATACTTTCTCCCCCTTTCATATCTTACATATCTTATATACTTTCTCCCCCTTTTTGACAATAATGCCAAAGGTGTATATACAAATATTTTACACGGAGATACCAAAATGTGAGAGAAAATCAGAATGTACCTTTCCAATTAGTGCTAGAGTTCTATCCCAATTTTCTTGCTGAATCTTGCACATATGGAGTGCAATTTGGACTTTTGCAGAGAGTTCAATCATGTGGTCTGCAATTGGAAACTGATTGTCATGGATCAATGTTTTTGAGTGTGCAATATAGTTCTACATTGTATCCATGATGGGAAGGATCATGTTCTGAATATTTATTAATGTTGACCTGATCCTTGCATCTTCTCTCAATAACTCTAACTGCTTATCAGATAGGAATATGACTGTCATATGATGTGCAGAGCTTGAACTAGGTTCAAGTTGCAACTTCTATGCACTAATCTTCAGATCCTCATCAATCTTATTTATTTTGTCTTTAATCTCCTTTGATAACTTGGCAACATTACATACTTTGGCAAAAAAAGATGTTATCTTGGAATAGGAGGACTCAATGCTAGTCAAAACTAAAGATAACCATGCTTGATTGATAGCTATTTTCTGAGCAATGTCCTCAAGCACTTTATTTTCAAACTTCTTCTTAGCCTTCTCAAGCAACTTATCTGATCCAGAAGAATCCTCATTAAACTTGTTTACTGCCTCTACCAACTATAACAAAATGTGTTGAGAGGAATCAACTTCAACACCTATTGCTTCTGTCAAAATATTCTTGGCATCCTCAATGATCTTATATTCCTTATCTCTTTCTTCTTTTAGTTTCTTCTACTTTGCTTTCTTCTGGAGGAGTTCACCAACTATTTGCATTTGGTCTGCTAAAAGATTTGCAAAATCTAATTGTGGAATTTCTATCTCCTCATCTAAATCTATGTCCTCTTCTATATTCTTACTCAAAAAAATTTTACTCGGTTGAGTCTTTATACTTATTGCCTTTGTAATAGAAATTATTGTAGACACAGTAGGACTTGTAGTGAAAAATGATAAACTTTCAACTGATGGAATGCTAACTGGAATACTTGATAAACCAAAAACTGAAGTATTTACAACTGTAGAATCTAAAGTACTTACTGAGGTATTCAAAACTGAAGTACTTACTGCTGAAAAATTCAAAACTGAAGAAGTTACTAAAGACTGCAACTCAGTGGAAGGAGGAGGTTGAAGCTTGGTGGATGAAGTGGTAGCCACTTCTGTCATTGATACATTGAGCTGTGCTAGTGATGATTGGACATTTGATGTATCTGAGGGAGTTGTCACAATCACACTTGAAGTTTTCTCTGGGCTAGATGTAGTAATTTTTACTGGAGAGTGAGGAAGTGAGGCAATTACCTCTGCAGCTATCTAAACTAGATCATCTTCCTCAACATTCTTCTTAGCTTCCTCGGTGGCTTCTTCTATCTCAACATTATCAATCTGAACTACTTCTTCTTCTTCATCACTATCATCTTCAATATCTTTAATTATCACAGTTTCAGTACTCGGTTTGTGAAGATGATAGATATTTTTCCAAGTAGATTTTGCACTTTTCACAACTGACTCTATATCCTTGATCAAAATCAAACAACTATTAAATTTTAGTGTCATCTTATGCTCATTTTCTATCAATGCCTTACTTATTTCAGCATTTTTCAAACTTGGCATCAATTGCCTTAAGGTTTGAGCATATATGTCCTTGACAGTTTGCCTTGCATTGGACCATCTCATCTTGACTTGGTTTAATAAGACTCCTGGGATTTGAGAAGCCATATCATCAGGTGAGTACTTCCATTTTCCCATTTTCTCAATAACAGCATCTTGAATTTCCTACTGCTCTACCTGTGACCTTGTTTCATATTTGAGAGATTTGAAATTTACAATTCTATATCCTTCTCTCAAATCCTTAATCTTTTGTTCAAATGAGGGAGGATGCCTTTTGATTACTATATCATCATTGACTTTACCTGCCTTGTCCCTTGATCTTTTCCTTGTGAATACTACAATGGGTTGCTTGGGTTCCTTGGTGATAGTTACCTTTCCTTTCTTCTTTACAGGCACTTGTTCTTCTTTACTCTCATCCTTTTCTTCTTCTTCTACAATATCCTCTCCTTTGCCCTTAGTTAACATTAGAGGTGTGTTAGATTGCATCTTGGCCATCCTCTTTCTACCTTTGTTAACTGCCTATGGAAGTTTTATGCTTAGCTCAATTCTTACCTTAGCTTCATCATATGTTCCAAAGTATGGAGCCTTTGGATCAATAGGTTGATTTACTAGGGCTTCAATTATATCCTTTGTCTCATCAATGTTTACCTCATAAGGAAGAGGTTTCACCCATACAATCCTTTACTGCCTGAATGTATACTCTATCACAATCAACCATGAAACAAATATCATCTTTATAATCTTCCACCAACTTTTGTGGAATTCGGAATCTATTATTCATCTTTTCTTTAAAAGATTCAAAATAGTTATCCTTTATGCTTGCAAAATTTTCACCCATTTCTGCAATATACTCATTTATCTGATAAAGAACAGGCACATCCTTTCTCCATTTTACTATGCCTTTTGATGGGAAAAACTTTTGAGCATAGAAAAATAAACAAACCAACAGCAAGCCAAACTTACATGGATTGTTCTTTGAGGTTTGGATGCTCTCCATATTCTTGTTGAACTGTTTCAATAATAAATCTGCTAGGTCAAATGTCAGATTGTTCTTCACCATTTTATAGGCTAGGTCAACTGCTTCACATGGAACACTATTCTGTCGACTTGAACTGTATATCTTGTGAGCTATGACATATGTGCCAAATTTTAGTTCTACATCGGTAATACTATTTATTCTCATACCTCTACCATCCCATTCGGCTAGGGTTTTCTTTTCCAGCTCTACCCGACCTAGGGTTTTTTTAGATTTAGCCTTGGCAAGCATGGGAAGACCAGTGATTCGATGAATCATCTTCTTTGTTATTTCCACTAGTTGCTCAAGCCAAATTTTACCTTCATGCACTTGGCTTAGGATATATCTAATCCATTTTATCTGGAAACTCTGAGGCAAGTGGGTGATATGTGTCAAACCCTTATCTTCCAAATGTTTATGTTCTGATTTGAGAACACCATCAACACACAGTTCATCATGAACAACATCTATCTCTAGGGTTCCAAGCTCTTGAATTGTACCTTTAAAATGACTGTGAATGTTGTTTACAAGAAGTACCTTTGGAGGAATCTGAGATTGAGCTCCACTCAGGTCTAGGGTTTTTGCAATCATGGGCACGAGTTTGAAATCCAGCGCTTTCCATTCTCCTTGAACTAACATTTCCAAACCTTTCTTTACTTCGGTGCTAGATGATGCCATGGTAGCTTGATAGAAAAAGAAAAATTCTTTGAAGAAATTTTTGCTGCAAAATTTTGCTTCGAATCGCTTGATCGCACTAGAAATTTCTCTGCTCAATATGCTGATATTCGCGGTGAAGAATGAACTTGATTTCATGCTTTTTGTTAAAATTTTGTCATTAATTCTCCATAGGAATTAGGGTATTGAACTTGACAGACTGTCATCCACTATGCATTAATTGCTCAGTGAAGATTCCACAACTCAGAGAACATACGAATTCATACTACTCCGACCTTACTCGGTAACCATATGAAATTAGGCTACTCCCAACCTTGTTCGGTGGCAACTGATACCAACCTTCTTGTGATCCTATTGTATCTTGCATACTAATTTGAATCTTTCTTCCTTTCAATTCTAGAACTATTTGGAATATGTCTATGAAGATACAGTTCCAGTGCTTTCTTGGAGACTTAGTTAGAATTGATAGAGCCACTCTCTTCATGAGTGACTTCATTACTTGGACTGGTTTGCTCGGTAGGTTTAGGAATCCATTGTTGTCTCATCTACTTCCTGATGCTATCTACTTTTGCTTTCTTTTCATCTTCAACTTTGCCTAAATTCATGCAATTTTTAGCTATGTGACCAAGCTTCATGCATTTATAACATCTTATGGTAGTTTCCCTTTTCTCAAGTGATGTCTTACACAATTCATGCCAATGTGTCCATATTCTCCATAGTAATGACACCTACACCAAGTGTTGTAATCCCAACCAAATATTGCTTTCACAATCTGTTCTGCTGGATTGGGTGTTTTAGTTCTGCATTCTGATGCCTTGTGACCTTGCTTGTTACATTTGTGACATTTGCCTTTAAATCTTGGTTTCTCCTTGCATTCATTTGCTTTATGACCATGCTGATTGCAATTGTAGCATTTTCCATTGAATTTTTCTTTTTCATTTCTCCAACATTTGTTTGAAGTATGACCAATTTTTCCACAGTGATTACAAGTGGGTTTCTGATTCTTTTGAGTACCTTGTTTGGAGGATTCACCTTCCTCTTTGTATCCAAGTCCTGCTTTTCCTTTTTGCTTATGAAGGTTTCGTTCATACACCTGATTTATATCTTCTTGAGATTTCAACATTCTCTCATTGATTTTCCTTTTAGTGTCTAGGTCATTCACCAATCTTAAATTGATTTGCTTTTCAGATCTCAACTCCTCTCTTATATTTTCATTTTCTGATCTCAGAGTCAAGATTTCTTCATTTGCATTGGAGACTTGATCAATAAGGTTTTCTAGCTGAAGAGTTTGATTCTAGATTTCATGGTTCTTTCCATCTATTTCATCTTTCATCTTGTTTCTTTGTTCTAAGATTTCATAGAATCTTGTTGACTGAATTTCTTGTTCTCTTTTCAATTTTCTTACTTCTTCTTGCAGAGATCCATTCTTTTCTAGAAGTTCTTTGATTGCATTGTTTGCTTCATTTGAGTTGCTTGAAGGGAAAAAATATTCAATATTTTCTTCAACATACTGGTGGTCATTCATCTGATTTGCAAGTTCCTTCCTTCTTTTTAGGGATTGGGAAAGATGCTCTTTTGCTTCCTTGAGTTGAGTTATGGCCATTTCTAGATCTAGCTTTTCATTCTCAATTACTTTGTTAAGTCTGAATATCTCCATTGTCCTGAATCTTTTCTCAAGCTGTCAAACTTTATCCTAAGAACCATAAAGCTCTGATACCAATTGTTGGAAATATTCAAGAGTAGCCAAGTTACTGAGAGGGGAGGGGTGAATCAATAACTTCAAAACTTTTAACAAATTCAGATCTTAACCATATTCCAAATAACACTTAGATCAATAAGCTAACTTCATGCATGAGTAACAGAAAGAATAAAACATTCATAACACTTTGAACATAGAGATTTCGTGACCTAGAAACCTTCCATATAGAAAGTAAAACTGGGGTGGGGATGATACCCACTAAACTTCAATACTGCAGTATAAAGTTTGTCAGTTAAGGCTTACAATGATCACTTCTGATGATCTGCCCTATTAGGAGCAATAAGGACTGCTAGGTCCACCTTGTTAGAGGATTTACAAACATACAATGAAGTATGCACTTGGTTAAGAGATTTTACAAAGACTGTTAAGTTTACCCGGTTAAAGGATTTTAAGTTGATTCACCTGTTAGGATGAAATAGTAGATCTCTTACTTGCAACTGTACTTGTTGATTGAGATTCTCTGATGTACTAATCACCTTCTATGATGGATATGTCTCTGCTGCTCCTTATACTGCTGTAGCCCTTTATAATTTGCTTATCTCTGCCTTTCTTCTCTTTTTCACTTCTCACTTTTTTTGTTCACCTTGGATATGATACAAAACAATGTTTATATATCAATCCAAAACAATTATAAAATAATTACAAAGTCAACTCTCAAACAAGCTAACACAAATATTATTGAGTTGGCCCAAATATAGTTACTTGGTTACTACAAACTAACTCAGTGAATTTTTGATACTCAGCATCCACTACATTACTTGGCATCGTCATGCTCTCGGTAGAAGTGGAGGCACGGTCCATACTAACCACTCGGTTGTAGTTTCAAACTCGGTATATACTGGAGACTCAGTAGATATAGTGTCACTCAGTAGAAATTGAATTCCCTGTTTACCATGCTGGCGCTTAGTAAACACTGCTCATTTCATCACTCATTAATGATAACTCGGTAAGCACTGCGAATCTCGGTCTGTTCGGTAAACACTATTCTGTCTGCTCGGTAAACACTATCCTGTCTGCTCGGTAAACATATAGAGTCTGAATAAGTGTTGTTACTAATGACAAACATACTTAACGCCAATAGCCTCTTCCTCATGTGTTATGATATTTTTAACATTAAATTCTCAAGGAAGTTTGGCTCCTTATTGAGCCAGTTGTATAAAGTATGTTTCCTTTTCTTCTTGTAAGAAGTGTTTCATCATTCTTTTAAAGAGATCATCATCACAGAATCATTCAATTTCGGATGGTGTGGGTTCTTGATCTCCGCCATGATTATAGTTGTGGCATTGTGAGCCCTGGTTAGCTCCACCTTGAGACATGACAGTGCTTTGATTGAGATTTTGTGTTGATGCGAGAGCGGTTGTGTGACCTCCTTTTAAGCATAAATTTCCAAGGGTGTCTTCTTCATAAAGATTGGTATCGTATGGTTGATGAAATGTATGAGCAATAAGAGAAGATGAAGGGGATGTCTTTGGTTCTTCTCTGGGTTTTCTATGTGAAGAGGCTCTATTTTCCACCATTAACCTTAGGTGAATCCAGAGAGCAAGATAAGAGAACTGACAGATAATCTGATTTAGGAAATATCAAGTGACACAACCTTGTCAAGATTGGATTGGATCGTTGATGAAGAGATTGATTTGACATAAATGATGGATATTGTGCCCAAGATGTATGGGTAGATGCCCAAAAGATGGTGGACAGGAATTCATAATATAGCCATTTTGGAGATGATAAATTGAGGTTGTTCTGATAAGGTTTTTGACACAAGACAAGACGTGATTTCAAACTGATCAATCAGAGGACAAATCATGCTAAATAGATCACTTTGGGAAAATAAGATGAATTCATTGTTTCTCTACTATGTTCCTAACATAGTGGGTGTTTTTGACAGATTTTTTATAATAACTGAAGGTTGACTAAATTTTTGACAAAATTTGGATTTTCTGACAATTTTGTGGAAATTGTTGTACGATAGTATCTAGGCTCGTATGACATGGAATGGGGTCTGACATGACACTTGCAGAATCTCTCACGATAATTGATACCAGGGATTAATTCTGCTCAGGATTGTTGACAACTCTCGTATGCCAGTGTATTTCTTCTTGTACGATACTTGGGGGGTTCTGATATGACACTTGCATGACAAAAGGAATTATCATACAACAATTGGAGGTTCTAAATGACAGTTGACACCGAAAAAGGATTTTGCTACAGTTTTTCAAGATTTTTGGTTTTTTTGGTCTCAAAAATGTTTTGCAAATTTCACTATCCAATTTTTAGAATCTGTGTATTGGATTGTTTGAGGATGTTTATCATAGCAATAGGCTCACAACCATAGCATATGTATGGGTACTGATGCAATGAATTAAACACACCTATCTTACCCTAGCTAGGAGAAGATATGTATTACTTGCTCGTTGACTTAGGAACACACTCAATGACTTCTCAAAATATGCAAGTCCAACAACACACAATGGATGTTGAAGCCCATATTAGCTGAGTTCAAATGTTAATGAGGGCTCAATATGATGAGTGTCTTGTGGTGATCACTATTCACCTTGCACAAGTACTACAAATCCTTCAAAGGTAGATCGGTAATAAACTATCTTATGCTTTTAATCAAGGCATCTGTTCACAACTATCTCCCATAGTCCCGCAAGCAGGATTGAGGCATATAGCCCTATGACTACTCTGATCTGTGTAATCTCGTAAGAAAGATTTAAGCAGCTTCGCTCAACACAAAATCAAAGCATGTTCATGGAATGAATCCAAGGAACAAGTGTAACTATGTCTTTAGAGGCTTTAACCTCAAGGAAGCATCAAATTTTATAGTGGGGTGGAAGAGTCAGCTCAAGACTTGTCCTAACGTGGGTCATTCTTGGAAGCTTTTTACCTCGCTAGTAGGCCCTTAAAGGATTAAATCAATTGTGAGCTTGGGGACCACAGGATCTATTGGAAATATTCAAGACTATGTAGGTTACTGAGAGGGGAGGGGTGAATCAGTAACTTCAAAATTTTTAACAGATTCAGATCTTAATAATATTAGATTGATAATCTGACTACATGCATGAGTAACAAAAAGAATAAAACATTCATAACACTTAGAACACAGAGATTTGGTGACCCAGAAACCTTCCAAGTAGAAAGTAAAACTGGGGTGGGGATGATACCCACAAAACTTCAATACTACAGTATAAAGTTTGTCGGTTAAGGCTTACAATGATCACTTCTAATGATCTACCCTGTTAGGAGCAATAAGGACTGCTAGGTCCATCTTGTTAGAGGTTTTACAAACATACAATGAAGTATGCACTCAGTTAAGAGATTTTTACAAAGACTGTTAAGTCTACCCAGTTAAAGGATTTCAAGCTGATTCACCTGTTAGGATGAAATAGTAGATCTCTTACTTGCAACTGTACTTGCTGATTGATATTCTATGATGTACTGATCACCTTCTGTGATGGATAGATCTTTGCTGCTTCTTATACTATTGTAGCCCTTTGTAATTCGCTTATCTCTGCCTTTCTCTCTTTTTTTTTTATACTTCTCTATATCTTCCTTTTTGGATATGACATAAAACATTGTTTATATATCAATCTAAGTCAATTCCAAAATAATTACAAAGTTGGCTCTTAAACAAGTAAACATAAATATTACTGAGTCGGCCCAAATATAGTTACACGGTTACTGCAAACTAACTCGGTGACTTTCTGATACTCGGCGTCCACTACATTACTAGGCATCATCATGCACTCGGTAGAAGTGGAAGCTCGGTCCATACTAACTACTCGGTCATAGTTTTGAACTCGGTAAATACTAGAGACTCGGTAGATAAAGTGTTACTCGGTAGAAACTAAATTTCCTATTTAACCGTGCAGCACTCGATAAACACTGTGAAACTTTGTGAGCTCGGTATGCACTGTTCTACTCGGTAAGCTCTATTCTACTCGATAAGCTCTACTCGGTAAGCTCTGCTCTACTTGGTAAGCTCTGTTCTGCTCAGTATGTACTATTCTGCTTGGTATGCACTGTTCAGAATAAGTGTTGTCACTAATGAAAATCATGCTTAATGCCAAAAAGGATCTTGGTTTCTGATTCTCTAAAAGAGAAGAGCATAATTCCCTAACCTTGTCCTTTTCCCTATCCAAGACATGCCAAGCAAAATTAATCTAGAGATAGTATGCAAACTAGCACTAAGGAAGATACCTTCTGGGTTTTTGATTCTCCTAAGAAGGAGAAGAGAATAATCTCCTCAATAGATGTATCAATGGCAATAGGCACACGTACCTAATTAACTAAGTGCCTATGAAAATGAAATAG
Source organism: Chamaecyparis obtusa (assembly GCA_027943335.1). Taxonomy (NCBI): domain Eukaryota; kingdom Viridiplantae; phylum Streptophyta; class Pinopsida; order Cupressales; family Cupressaceae; genus Chamaecyparis; species Chamaecyparis obtusa. The sequence goes on along the minus strand of BSBK01010766.1, from coordinate 376,229 downwards.
TAAGAAAACATAATACTTGCTCGTTGAAGATTTGGCAACCTGCAAAACCACTTGTTAGAAATTTTGATGATACGAGCGTCTTTGGCGAGTGATTTTTTGAAAAGGGTTTCCTGCAAAAGAATGGCTTAGAAGACAAGACAAGAAGAGACCAAAAATATGGGTTATATGTTGAAGTCTTCATATCTCATCCTACTAAAAGGTGTTAGGCTTTGAAAATGATCATGCACTAGGAAATAATAAATGTCAGGTTGAGCCGTTAGTCAAAATCTCAAATCAGAATCTCAAAAACTAATCAAAAATCTTATATGACAATTAAAAACTAGCATGAAATGTCACACAACAATATACATGTTCCCATACAATGCTTCAAATATGATACGACACTGGTTACCTGCACATACAACAATGTAGGTTTAATATGACAAAGTATAACAACCGATACAACACTTCAAAAATGTCATATGTCATACGAAAAATAGAGGCTTTTGATACGACAATATGCAAATGTCGTACGAGATTGTACAAAAAAAATTTAAAACTTGAATCTTGAATTTAAAATGTCAGAAAAATGGAAAAATGAAAAAAATGGAAATATGATGTCGGGCCCCACGGTGGGTGCCAAAAATATGTGTGAAAAATTGTACCTATTTATTAGACACAACACATCAGTAAAACATTATTGATTAATGATAGAAAAATATGCAATAAACAGTTGTATCATCAATCAGGTGATTTACTACCTTCTAGTAGATGCGAGTATGGTATTCTCAGAATTTAAATGAGATCAGTGACAATGCAACATCTAAATGAAGGATTTGAATGCAAATGGATGCAAAATTTAATCTATGTTTTTGGATTTTCTATGCAATAACAATGTAATCTAGATGAAAAATGATCTAAAACTTGATGAAAACAATGAATTGAATCTATGCTATGAATGCAAAACAAGAAAAGCAATGTTAGCAATGAATCTCAAGAGTATGCACAATCTCAAGAATTCAACAGTATGGTGCTACTATTCTCCAGATCGCACAATAATTCAAGTGCTTGAAAGATGAATTGTGAGGACTGAGGCCTATTTATATAGAAATCCAGGGTTTTGAGAACTCATAGAAAGCCAAAAATCACTCCCTGATAAACTCAGATTGATTGGTGAGTTATCAAGAAATTAGAAATAGTTATCTAGTAAAATCATGTAAATTAGATTTTTAACTCGTAATTAGAAGTTGAGAGCACTCAAATTTGGTTTCCAACTCACAATCACATGTTGAGTTTGGAAAGTTAACAAAAAGAATCAATTAATTGATTTTGAGTTTAACTGATCTTCTGATTTTTGCATAGATAATTATTAAGTTATTTAATTTCCATGTGTTTTATTCTCAACTTAACTGATTTAATTTAAAAATAACTGATTTATGGGTTAATCAATTATTTTAATCAAACTTTATCCAAAATTAAATCATTAAATTTGACAATTTGATTTTAATCAATTAAATAAATATTCAATTGATTATTTTTATAAATTTTGATTTATTGTCAAATAAACAATATTAATTAGGAATAAATATTAATTTAATATAATTAAAATAATTAAGTGGCTAAGTAAAGTTTAATTAATTAAATATTTAACATATTCAATTAATCAACTTTGGATAAATAAAATAATATCATTTATCACCAAATAATATTTAATTAGAGATAATTAGGAAAAATTAGGAATAGTTAGGAATATTCCCCAATGAAAAATTGAAATAAGATCAATTAGGGTTTTGATAATTTGATGTGTTGATGTGCCTTAGGTTAGGACTTTATGGTCAATTTTGATTGATTTGTGGATGTAGGAGGTCAATGGTATTGAAGCCCATTTTTTGGGTATTACAATATGTACTTATATGTTATCACCTCAATGTGATTGATCTCTTCCCTAGATACTTCTTGGTAGCCTTCAAACTATTTCTGATAAACTGAATAATCTATCAATACTTCAAACTTAACCCTGTCTAATCTTTAGATGTCCTTGAGTGCAGCTACTTCATATGTGATCCATTTAAAAATGACATCTTTATAATACTTGTATAAAAATGATTTCACCTAATTAGGGTTGTAACACTATCTAGAAAACCTAATATCAATAGCTCTAATGATTAACCTAGATCATCTTTACATAGGAATCATCAGCCATTAAATGATTACATCAATATTAAATATTCACCTTGATCTTGGTAAACCATTTACTAACTCGGTAAAAAGTTGCTCATCTTGAACTATGTGTCATTCAAAACTTTTATGTAAACTCTAGATTACTTGGTAGATGTTGTGTCTCGATCTTGGTATATACTAATGCTCAGTAATCCTATGTTCTCGGTGACTATGGTACTCAATAATCTCTGTGCTCAGTGACTATTGTGTAGTTATGACCGACTGAATTATCTTGCTCTATTTACCGATTGTATAGATGAACACTAATGACAACTCTTAATCCACTTAGGAGTAATAGATTCTCCTTGATGAAAAGCCTGACTAATTATAGTCATGTATCTTCTTCCTCAGAGTACACCCTTATCCTTGGTTTTATTTCTTTGGTAAACTAGGTGGTCTTGGTGAATATCATTATTAGTTCATATGGTGCCACCAAAATAGAACTCATTTGCCCTTGTTCCTGATCATCCTCTTCTGACAATGTTTCTTTCCCCAGAGCCTCCCCTTGTTTTGAATTTTCTTCTCTTATGGTCTCCTCTTCTCCTTCACCTATTAATTGCTCCTCTTCCTCACTCTCATGAGGAATTTTTCCTTTTTCCTTTCATTCCTCCTTTTGTTTCTCTTTCACCTCTTGATGGATTGACTTAGAAGAAGGTACGGGATGAGATGGTGGAGTGGGAAAATTTGGTAGAGTAGGTGTAGGAGGTGGAGGAATAGGATCTTGAGGTGTTAGTTGAGGAGGACTGGTAGCCTAAGGTGGAGGAGTGGATGAAGAAAAAGATGGTGGAGGAGTGGAAGCCTGCATTGGAGGCGGGGTTGGAGTAGGAATTTGTGTAGGAAGTTGAGCTGGAGGAGTTTGATGTAGAGGTTGAATTGGAGGAGTTTGAAGTGGAGGAGCGATTGGAATTTGAATTATTGGTATTTGAGGTGGAATTGGATGTGGTGCATCTTCACTCTCTTTTTCCTGGGGAACTTCAATTGAAGGTTCCTCTTGTCTTGAATCCTTTTCCCTCTCTTCTGATACACCTCATGGTTGTTCTTCATCTATCTCCATTGGCTCTTTTGTTGTTTCTTGAGGTATCTACAGACCAAGCTCATTATCCCATGTTGATCCTCCTACCATTTTCTCTTGAATGGGGGTAGTGAATTGAGTTGGAGAAGGATCAAATGTGAAAGGCAATTGTTCTCCAAAACTAGCTCCTAAATCCATTATTGTTTGTTAAAACATTTTTTCTTTGAAACCATAGAGGTTCTTGAAATCTGAAATGTAGAACTCATCATTTCCAAGGGCCTCCCATGGATCTATTTCTTCCTCTTGTGTTACCATGTCAATATTAATTGGAACATCCCCCTCTTGAGCTCTCCTTTTCTTGGAAACTATCTTTGAACAAGTCCTCTAAGCTAGGGGTACCTCTTCTTCTTCTAAATGCTCTTCCTATTCTTCTATTACAACCTTCAAATGAGGGGATGTAGATGCCCTTTTCCTTTTATAAACTTTCCCCTTTTCCATCTTGGTGGCCTTGGGCCCTGTGACCTTAATTTTTGGCGACCATTGTGGAACAGAGGCTTATTCTTGACTACCAAAGGATAGAGCATTAGGCGGAGCAATACTCCCTGTCATCCAGGTCTTAACTAGATTTTTCTTTGGATTTGACCCATAAACTGTTAGCCTCTCATTCCTATAAACTATCTCCGGCATTTGAGGAGAAACTCCCTTAAATTAAGGCATCAAAACCTTTTCTCCATTTTTCTTCTTCTCTTTAGAAGGTGGGGTGAGTTGTTGCTTCATCGTAAAAGGATCCATTTTGAATGTTTAGCTAATCTAGACTTTAGTGGTTTTGATTACGTGCTAAGCCTTGAAGTCTATATCATCATTCTCTTCTTTGTCTGCTTTAGCATTCAATATGGCCCTTGTGTAGATCTTGTCTTGATTATACAATGGGTCCAAAACATCCTCAAAATCTGCATCCCATATTTTAGGTGGAATGTGGAGGAGTAGGGAATCTTGTGTCAGCTCTAGAGTCATCTAGCAATAGTCATAGATCTTGACCTCATAGTAATCTATGCAATTCATCCAATGATCTTTAAAGTGTGGCTCATGGATGTAATGCCTTCCCATTATGCGGTTGTAAGTTCCTATGGGGTCAAATCTAGTCCTGATTAAGTTGAAATGTTGCAATGGGAATTCATTCCACTCATATGCCAGGGAGTTACACACTTTCATATCCTAGAGAGAGTGTGAACCAATAGAAATGGGAAAATCCCAACAATTCTTTTTCTTATGTTTGATATGTTCATAAGCATCTGAGAGCTCTATGTCCATTTCTAACAAGATTATTTGATCTGATGGATATCTTGGTAGCTTCTTTGGAGTCAAGGTACTCCCATCTACCCTAATGTAGGTAAGAGTCCTAAATTGAATGTAATATGCTCCCAAGGCATTAACATTAGAAATTTATTCCTCTGAGAGTCTCTTTGCATAATCACCTTCAATAAAGCGGTTGATGGCAAAGACAAATGCATCATTGAAAATCATGTATTCTGAGCTATCTTCCCCCAGGTGCTCCTTCCCAATGAGTTGTGGGTATACGGTGAAAGGACAAGCACTGGGTTGACCCATAGCTCATATCTTAACCAAGCCTAGATAGACTACTCTTGCATCAAGTAGATACACGACATATAAAGTCATGTATAAATGGGTATCATTCTTTACTATGGTCAATTTCCTATCTATATTATCACTAAGGATAGTAGCCCAATCAAACCTTTCCCTCCTTCCTTTACATCTCTATTAGTAGAATCATCAAGGGCTCAATCTGGATAGACTTAGGTAGACCATATAGTCTTCTTATCATTGTAATAGTGGATTTAATGTCATCATTCATATATCCCCTTCTCATGTCTATTTTTTCAAGTTTACTCTTAGGAAGAGATTGCGCTAGGTGATCTCAGTTGACAATCTCATAAGACAATTTATTTTCCTTGTTGATGAATCACATGCCCTTGTTGATGGAGGAGTAAAATTTGTCTACTCCTTTAGTAAGGTGGAAAACATCTTTAATATTATCTGGTCTCAAGTCCATAACCACTTCACCCTTTTTATTCTTTACTAGTCTTTCATCTAGCACATAGTGTTGTGCAAGGGTTATGATAAAATCTAATGAGAGGATGGATACTGGGTGTGTTTTTGCATTGACTAGGATGGAATAAACCAAGGAAGTATAATCTGTATACCTCCCTTCTGGTTGGGCACACCTCACTAGAAACTCATTCCAATTGACGTTTCTGATATCAGTGTCTGTTATTTCACTGTGAAGATTCCCCACCTTAGACAGAGCATGGTATACTTTCAATTGGAACTTCATGGCTGCTGATATTATCTTATCTGACATTCTACAAAGAAAGAAGACACTAATCCTATATTTTGAGTTATCTTCCCCTAGGTGTTCCTTCCTCACAAGCTTTGGGTATACGGTGAAAGGCTAAGCATTGAGTTGACCCATAGCTCCTACCTTAACCAATCTTGGATAGACTACTCTAGCATCAAGTAGATACATGCCATATGAAGTCATGTAGAAATGGGGATCATTCTTCACTTTGGTCAATTGCCTATCCAGATTATCACTAAGGATAGTAGCTCAATCAAACCTTGCCCTCCTTCATTTTATCTTCTCTATTAGTAGAATCATCCTGGGCTCAAGCTAGATAGAATTAGGCAGATGATATAGTATTCTTATTATTGTAACTATAGCTTGAATGTCATCCTTTAGATATTCCCTTCTCGTGTCTATTTTATAAAGTTTACTCTTAGGAAGAGATTGTGCTAGGTAATCTCTGTTAGAAAGTAAAGTCCACCAAGATAAATGAGAGGGGGGGGTGAATCAGTTATCAGATAAATACAACTTTTATCACCATTAATATATTTCAACCATGTAATCAATGTAAGCAGCAACCATAGAAAGATAAAAATACACTGCAACACAATAAAATAAGATATGTTGACTAGGGAACCTCTTGATCAGAGAGTAAACCCCAGTGGGAATGATGCCCACAAAAGATGTACCAATATAAAATTTCTTGTGAGAGGATAGACTATGTTAAGAGCCTAATGAAATACATTCAGTACATATGAGTCCCTATTAGGAGACTTTGAATCCTTGTTAAAATATTCTAACCCTGTTAGGAGTTATGGAAGATAGAAGGACCGACTGTCCAAACAACTTCAAGGGCAAGATCACTGAACACATTGTCCAACTGATCTCTATATTACTCAAATAGAATAATACCCAATAATTACTCGTGTGACCTCTAACCATGCTATCACATCCATGTCACTATCATAATGTCTTCATCAATTATTCAACTTTGCATGCCTAGATTCTATCTCGATTAGGATATATCATCCAATTACCACAAGCCACTTCTCAAGAACACTATCTGAATACTACTTCCACTGAATTACGTAAAACTGTCATGAATAATTAAATTTTTGTACGTGCTATTGACCACAATCTCAAGACACAATACAGAGTAAGTCCTCAACTCTGCATAGCTTGATCTTCAATACTCCACGTGCGCTAATTCAAACATTGTCTGCTTCTCTTCTAATCTCTAGTATATCACTGTGTTGACATCAATGACAACCACAATCATGAATGAAACATACAACTGCTATAGAATGACTCTTAATACTCCCTCATAGGACATATTCAGCTCATGCAATCAAGGATGGAGGATCCAATTAAGGACTATCCGACCTTGTAGCCAAACACAAACATAGTGGAAATACACAACAAGAAACCAGATCTGAAAGAAAATGGATGTCTTTATTCATCAATTAACTGATTACATGCAATGTGTCAGGCTGTAAGGCCTTCCCAGTTATGGCTAATTACAATGCAAGAAAACTTTCTACAAGATCACAAAGGATCCAACACACTTCTCCTCAACTAGCCCAGGTCTACAACACAACAGGACACTCATAGGCACTCCAAGAAAGATCTGAACCTATACTCAAACTTCCAAGAAATATTTTTGCTACCTAAGCTCACAAGATACTAACTCTACTTTCATAGATCCACACATCTTCTACTGCCAACCCCCCTCCTAAACAACTACACAAATATCTACTTAAATACTAAACCCCAGCCACAAGTCAGCTTTACAAACAATTAAATCCCAAAAGTCAGTCGGCTTCCAAATAACTTCACCAATATTTAATTCACCAAGTCAGCCTCTAGATCCACATAAGATAATGCAACACGCTAGATCTAGATCCCCACACATCCAATGGTCAATCCATAACCTGAGGAATGTGACCTAGGTTAAATATACTGGTCGGCCAAGCCGATTCACCAAGAACAACTGTCGATAAGCCAAACTATCGAGTGCTAGCAAATACACCAAGAGTCCACACCAATAGAGCTCTCCAAGCATTATCGAGTAGCAACAATGTCAACCAAGCACCACAGACATTGCCAAGCACCAGAAGTGCCAAGTCTCCTTCAATGACAGAGCTCCCTTTAGCGACCAAGTCCTCCAACGACCGAGCCACTTCAACAACTGAGCAACAAGCATAAACATCGAGACCTTATCAGTAATTGAGCACCAAGCAACAAACCACCAAGTCACCGAGTGACCATCATCCATAGAGATCCACCAAAACTTCCAACTTAGAATCACCGTCAATACCGAGAAACTCCAGTCTTCTATCGAAATCATTGGCCAAGTAACCAAACTCCACCAAATAGTTACCGAGACTACCAAAATCTTCAAGCACCGAGCAAGAAGCTAGGATGCCACTGCATCATCAACATTCATTCCTAATAATCTCCCCCATTGGCATTGATGGCAACATAGATGAAAAAACATCCAAGTTCCATAAATACCAAACTGCAATGCTACTGCTCTGAAATATTTTCAAATCCTCTTCATCAATCAAATCAATCAATCTTTTCACATCCTCTTCATCAAACAAATATTTTTCAAGTTTTTCCATTTTATATTGCTTTATCTCCCCAATAGATGTTTGTATCCTTCTCCCTCTTTTTATTCTTTTCTTTTCTCTCTCTTTTTTCTCTTTTTTTGTATCCTTCTCCCCATAGATGGTTATATATATATATATATATATATATATATATATATATTCTCCCCCATTGACATCAATGACAAAAGTAAGCATCAATATGTCAATCCTCAATGTCAAAAGACACTTTTCAAAAAATACATTTACTAGAGTACTTCATGACTCAGCTCAAAACACACGTACTCCCCCATAGAGGAAGTACCAACATCCAGTTCATAGAAGATAGAGCTCATATACCACTGGACTGATGCAATAATTTGCATCACTTCTCAAAAGTAGGCTAGGGCATAACCCCAAGCATACCTCTCAAATACTCAAATATATCTTTAGGTAAGGGCTTTGTAAATATATCTGCAATCTACTCTTTTGTACTTATATACTCAAGTCTGACTTCTTTCTCTGCAACTTTCTCTCTTACAACATGATACTTTATTTCTATATTCTTTCTCTTAGAGTGCAATACAAGATTCTTAGACATACTTACTGTACTAGTGTTGTCACAGTGTATAACAATGGGCTCATCAAATTTGATTCCAGTATCCTTCAATATTTGTTTCATCTATATTATCTGATTACAATTATTTTCTGCTACTACATATTCTATTTTTGTTGTGCTATGTGAAATGCAATTCTATTTCTTTCTTAGCCAAGAAACCAATCTTCCTCCAAGAAAAAATGTTCCACCACTTGTACTCTTTTTGTCATCAACACTACCTCCCGAATCTACATCTGTATATGCACATAGGGTAAAGTCATCAGATTTTTCATACCATAATCCATATTTAATTGTGCCTTTCAAATATCTTAGTATTCTTTTTACTTCTGCATAATGTGATTCTTTAGGATCAACTTGAAATCTTGCAACAATTCCATCTGCATGTGATATATCTGGTCTTTTATGAGTGAAATATTGCAATCCTCCAATCATAGATCTGTACTTATTTTGTTCAACTGTAGGATTTTCATCTGTGCTATATAACTTATGACCAGTTACGATAGGTGTTCCAACCGGATTACAATTTTCCATTCCAAATCTCTTCAATAAGTCATTCAAATACTTTGTTTGACATAAGAAAATATCATCACTGTTATGTGTTATCTACAATCCTAAAAAATATTTTATCTCACCAATCATGTTCATTTCAAATTTAGTCTTCATTTCATCTGCAAATTTATCACTAGCTTCATCTTCTCCACCAGAGATAATATCATCAACAAATATAACTACAATCAATAAACCATTCTCAATTTCTTTCAGATATAAATTACTATTTTTTGTGCCTTTAGAAAATCTCAATTATCAAATACTTATCTAGTCTTGCATACTAAGTTCTAGGTTCTTGTTTAAGTCCATATAAAGCTTTGTTCAGTTTACATACCATGTCTCCTTCATGAGTTAAGGGAAAAGCTTGAGGCTTCTCAATGTAAACTTCTTCTAATTCTCCATTTAGAAATGTTGACTTCACATCCATCTGATATACTTTGAATTTCTTATAAGCTACATAAGCCAAAAACATTCTTACCACTTCAATTCTTGCAACAAGTGCAAAATTTTCTTCATAATCAATTCCTTCTTGTTGTGAGTATCCTTTACATAAAAATCTTGCTTTGTTCCTTACAACTTCTCCTTGTTCATTCATCTTGTTCCTGAATACCCATTTAGTTCCTATAACATTCTTATCTTTAGGTCTAGGGACCAACTCCCAAGTCTTATTTTTTTCAATTTGATCTAGTTCTTCCTTCATTGTTTTAATCCAATTATTATCTTTACAAGCTTCATCAGTAGATTTAGGTTCAATTTGAGAAATTAAACATAGTTTTTCTTGTACCTTATTTTATGTCAGAACTCTTTTTTCTATGCTCCCAATAATCTAGTCAATAGGATGATTTCTTGCTAGATTCCTATTAGGTGTCACTGTCTCAGTGCTTGTTTCACCTCCATGTTCTGCTCTAGGAACTTCTCTTATTTCCTCAATGTGACTCTCATTTTGCAAATCACTATTAGTTTCATAAAATAATTCAATATTTTCTTGATCAATTCTAGGATGACTTCCTTCACCTGATTCATAATCAACCATTCTTTCCTGAATTTTGAAATTTTCATTAATTTTAACATTTGAACTCTCAACAATAGTTTTAGTTCTTTTATTGAAACATCTATAAGCTTTTCTTTTCAATGAATAACCAAGAAATATACCTTCATCACTTCTAGGGTCAAACTTTCCAATGTCATCATCTCTTTTAATATAACACTTACTTCCAAAAATTCTGAAATACTTAACTGATGGTGCATGTCCAAACCATAATTCATAAGGTGTCTTGTTTTTCTCTACTCTGATTTGTACTCTTTTCATTGTATATACTATTGTATTCACTACTTCTCTCTAGAATGTCTTCACCAAATCATTCTCAAATAACATAGCTCTTGCTACTTTAGTTATTGATCTGTTCCTTCTTTCTGCAATACCATTTTTTCAGGTGTTCTAGGGTGTGAAAATTGTCTCTTAATACCATTCACTTCACAAAAAGTGTTCAATTCCTTTGATATAAATTCTCCACCTCTATCTTATCTTAAACATTTAATCTTCATTCTAGATTCATTCTCAACTTTGCTCTTAATTACTTTAAACTTATCAAATGCTTCAGACTTTTCTTTAAGAAATGCAATCCACATCATTCTTGTAAAATCATCAACAAGAATAATAAAATACCTTTCACCATAGAATCCTCTAACCTTGTGGGACTGCTCAACTCTGTATGAACAATTTCCAACTTCTCTAATGATGTAAACTTCTTACTCAGAAATGAACTTCTCTTCTGGTTAGCCATCACACATTCTTTGCAAATCATGTTAGTAGGTTTCATAATCTTAGCCAAATCTCTTACCGCAAGTGTAGTACTTACTTTCACAATGTTATTAAAGTTTATATGACAAAACCTTATGTGCCATAACCAACTGTCATCAATTTTTGTAATCAAACATGTCATTTATGTAGGGTTCAACTAAAATACATTACATCTGGTTCTTGATTCAGTTCCAATCAAATTACCATCCTTATCCTTGATCACACAATTTTTCTTAGTAAATCAAACTTGATATCCCTTATCAACTAACTATCCAACACTCAAAAGGTTATGTTTCAATTCATCCACAAAATAAACATCATCAGTGTTAGTCTTTCCATCAAGAGTAATAGATCCTATTCCTTTTATCAAGCAAGGTGCATTGTTTCCAACTCTAAAAATTCCTCCATCATAATTGTTAAACTTTATAAACTTCTTCATGTCACCAATCATATGATGTGAACAACCACTGTCTATAATCCAATCAGGTCTCTTTTCTACTTGGGAAACTAAAGTGTTTTCTTCTCTAAATTTAGTTTCAAAGTTTTCTTCTTTTATTGCTACAAATCCTATATCATCATTCTCATTATCACTTTTACTTATGGATTTCTCCATACTAGCCTCAAATTCTTCATCATTAGCATAGTAACATTCTTTTAATCTTCTAGGTTTAAAGTTCTTCTTATACTTCTTTACTCTCTTAGGACATTTAGATGCAAAATGACCATATTCTTGAAAAGTCCAACATTTAAAGATTTTCTTACCTTCAAGTTCTCTTTTCACAAGCAAGGCAATTCCTTCCTCAATCTTTCTATCTTCTTCTGTCTTAGATCTTTTGACACTAGCATAGTCTCCACTTACACTAATGCTTCTTGACAAGGCAGGGCGAAAACTAAGTGCACTGAATGATGTCTCAATTCTAGGTAGGTCTCCCGATTGTCTCAAGCTTATCTTTGTTGCTTCTAATCTTCCAAGAAGAATTTCTCTGGTAAATTTCTCAGTACAAGGTATAACTTGTTCAATCATCTACACGATATGCTTAAATATAGGAGTTAATTGTAATCATCCAAAAATGGTCATCTAGACTATTAGCCCCTTTTGCTAAATCATCAATTGCTTATTCTTGATCAAATCCTAGTTCTATCATTTATTTGATTTTATTCTATGGGCTAACCATCTTATCCCAAGTCTTTATTTATTTAAAAGAAATTTCCTCCTCTTTTATTAAATAAAAAGCCCCCACTTTTCCCTCTTATCCTAAGTTGCACAAATAAAGCATTATTCTTATTTTATAAAAAGAAGAAAAGCACTTTTTGTCTCACATAGGGCACAAAATTCAACACTTATTTCTCATTGGAGGAAACTTGTGCACATGGATTGCTCCTCTTTCAATATCCACCCTTGATTAAATCTTTTGCCTCTTAATCTCCATGGTCCATTCCTTTTCAATTCCTTTAAAAGGAGAGCTCTCTTCTCATTCTAGGATCTAACTTTTTATGCTAATCTTATGCTGTAGGATTTCTTGGAGACTTTGGAGCTTTTTGAGATCTTATTGCATTTAGCCTTCATTTCTTGCATGCTTAACTTAGCTTCATGTTTATGCTTTCTTAGCTTAGTTTATTTGCATGCTCTAGTTTACTTCACATAGCTTAATTAGTAAGGATTTGTAACACTTCTATCTTTCATTTCCATAGCTTAGCTTGCATTTCCATTATTAGTGTAGTTGCATTACATTCCATTTGGATTTCTTGAGGATATTAGCATTTTTGCCCTTGTCTTCTTTGGAATCTCCCATTTCATGGTTTACTAGCAAGGTCATAGGCTTAAATAGCTCTAGCTAAGAGCACGCTTAATTTCCTTACACTCCATGCCTAGGGAGCTCTAGGTCAATTTTCAAGGTCTCCCATTCATGGATTCCTTTGGAAGCAAAAACTTAGAGAAGTGCACATTCTAGTGTGTACATTTTTGGCACCCACCATGGAAATGAAACAACTAGTATATGTCGCACTTAAAAAGAAAGCAAGACTATTAGCACCATTTTTAGTGTAATCATCTAAAAATGGTCATCTAGACTATTAGCCCCTTTCTAGCATTATTTGCTAAAATCATCAATTGCTTATTCTTGATCAAATCCTAATTTTATCATTTATTCGATTATCTTCTATGGGCTAACCATTTTATCCTAAGTCTTTATTTATTTAAAAGGAATTCCCTCCCCTTTTATTAAATAAAAAGCCCCTATTTTCCTCTTATCCTAAGTTGCACAAATAAAGCATTATTCCTATTTTATAAAAAGGAGAAAAAGCAATTTTTGTCTCATATGGACACAAAAGTCAACTCTTATTTTCCCATTGGAGGATATTTGTGTACATGGATTGCTCCTCTTTCAAGCTCAGCCCTTGATTAAATTTGTTGCCTCTTAATCTCCATGGTCCATTCTTTTTCAATTCCTATAAAAGAAGAGCTCTCTTCTCATTCTAGGGGCCAACTTTTTATGCTAACCTTATCCTGTAAGATTGCTTGGAGACTTTGGAGCTTTTTGGAGATCTTATTGCATTTAGCCTTCATTTTTGCATTCTTAGCTTAGCTTCATGTTTATGCTTTCTTAGCTTAGTTTCCTTTCATGCTCTAGATTAGCTCACATAGCTTAATTAGCAAGGATTTGTAACACTCATATCTTTCATTTTCATAGCTTAGCTTGCATTTCCATTCTTAGCATAGATTGCATTGCATCTCCATTTGGATTCTTAAGGATATTTGCATTCTTTCTCTTGTCTCATTGAATCTCCCATTTCATGGTTTACTAGCAAGGTTATTGGCTTAATAGCTCTAGCTGAGAGCATTCTTAAAACCCTTGCACTCCATACCTAGGGAGCTCTAGGTCACCTTCCCAAGGTTTCCCATTCATGGATTCTCTTGAAAGTAATGGCTTAGAGAAGTGCACATTCTAGTGTGTACATTTTTGGTGCCCACCGTGGGGCAAGATAGCTCTGTTTTGTCCTTGTTTTCTTGCATTTCCGCTGCAGGTTTCAGCTATTTTTTATTTTTTTGTGATTTCCGTACGTTGTCTGTACTTCTATGCCTCACTATTATGGAATCTCGCATGAGGTTTCTCATGGTATCACGTGAAGATTTTCTATTTCTAGTACTTCTACGTGTGACAAAGGTTTTTTATTGTGACGGCTTGTGTACTTTCTCGTGCGAGCCCTTGTACTTTCTCATGTAAGCCTTCGTATGTTCTCGCGCAAGTTTGTGCTTTCTCACACATGATTTGGTACTTTCTCACACAGCCCTGGGTACTGTCTTGCATGAAATTCCACGACAAACAAAGACCTAAAATTATTTTTTTAGTTTTCCTACTTTCTATTTTCTGATTTGCTCTTTTTGAAAATTTTGGTGTTTTCAGAATCCATGCCACTCCAAAAAATTGGCACCCATTTTTGAGAAATTTTCGCATACATTGTCAAAAATTGAAGTGTGATATATTGTTGGAAAGCTCTTTTCGAGCCTAATCCAACCATGCCAGTTTCATTTTCAAATTTTGCCATTTGATTAGCTATTTTACTTGCAGATTATCTAATTTTTGATGTGCTAACCATTGTGGAGCTAACAAGTTGTGCTTGTAGGCGTTTTCATTGCTTGAAATATTTTCTTAAAAGAATTCATGTCAAAGCTCCAAATGCACAAGGGCTACTAATGGTTTTTGCAGGGCTGCCCAAAGCATAAAAACCAATCAAGTGCTTGTTTAATTGCTTTCTTTTTAAGTGCGGCATATACTAGTTGTTTCATTTCTTAGGCACTTAAGATCTTGTTGTAGGAATCTTTTGGTGGTAGGAGAGTATGCTCTTCACCCTTGTGGTGAAATAGAAATCTTGACCCATCTTTAGATTTTGAAAACAAGAGGGTAATTGAACTCTTTGCTTGGTGTGTTTGGGAGAAATTTTTGAGCTCGGAGAGTATGCTCTTCACCCTTGAGGTGAACCAAAAATCTTAAACCTCAAAGATTAATCCATTCTTTTTTTAGTTCTAGAATCCTTTAGCGGGCCTTCTCTTGAGCAATCAAGAGGAATGACCCAAGTGGGGACAAGCTAATACCGAGCTATTCCAACCCACTATAAACTCAAGGCTATCAAGGACACAAAACCTTGGTAGATGTAGTACTTGTCTTCACTCAATGTGAGTACTTGTGGGATTGTGACCATGAGGAAAATGTTGAGCAAGAATGCTTAAGGTACTCTTGTGGCCGCGAGGTCCGTTACTTGCTGCAAGGTAAGGAGTCCCTTTGGGGAGCAAGAGGAGTATTATGAATGGAAGCCCTTAATAAGAACCATAGATAGAAGCTACCCAATTTTGTCGCTTAACATCTTAGTGCAAGGATTGATCCTAGTGAAGTAACCCAGATCACCCCAAGACTACTCACCATCTGTGTTCCTTTGGTTGTGCCATTGAAACTTCCATGACAAATCCAACATCTATTGTGGGTAACCACTTTGTGTGAGGTGATGGGACATCAAGTGTGGGCCAAGTTGTTAAGTATTGAGCCTTTGTCCTTCTAGGTAGTAAGTGCTTGAAGTGTTATCACTGTGATCTACCCGTGCAAACGTTCTTGGACAATTAAACATCATAGTAGTGCTCATCAGATTTTCTATTTTGATATCACAATTGCTTGTCTTGTCAAGGTTGCTTTTGCCCTTGCACAAGTGTTTTATGACATGTTTGATCACCTACTATTTGCAAACTTGTCTATTTCCTGATATTACTATGCTTGAAGCCAAGAAATTGTACTTGACAACTTACAACATTGACCAAATTGCTTTCAAAATTGAGTTTCTCACGTTCACTGGTCAAGATTCATACGATACTAAAACATCATCGCACACCCTCAATCAAGAGTCCTGAGTTATTCTGATGTCTTGCTACTGTTGCAATTCAAAGATGCTAAACTTGAATTTTAACCTGTCGCAGAGTATCTTTCTTGTTCTTACCTAAAGTTGGTTTTTTATCTGCATGCTTAGGTTTGTTCTAGACTGAAAAAAATGAGCTAAAACTATTGGGTTTGAACCTAAAAAATGCTACTCTTGATCACTTGTCATACCACGGTTACCTCTATAGCTACTTGCTAATCGAGCTTCTTGCTCATCTCTCGGCTTGAGTCAATTGATTGTTGTAAGTTCTTGAGCACTTTTGACAAGCCATCTCTATTGTTCTATCTTGACAATTGATCTTCATTATCTTTGCTTATCTCAATATCTAAAAAACTTTGTCTCATTCTATTAGTCAACCAACAATTCTTTTCATGCTAGTTACAACTCAGTCTCAATTTGAGCAGGAGAGTCACCCTCCGTTCAATTATACATAGTTACCTTCTCCAACTAGATGCTCATGAGTGCCAATTAGCTATGATAGTTCTAGTCCTAACCAATATGAGGATTCTAAGGTCACCCCATGGTACAAAGGAGGCTTCCTCTTTTCTACATTCAAGACCTCCAAAAACACAAACAGTGTCTCACTCACTCTCATTGAACAAGAAAAGTTCTGCCGTTTGCAAGAACACTTTGAGCATAAGGAAAACCAAGCTCGTTTAGACAAAATGGATGCTGCCAGATGCATGGCTATGAGAGGAGTATCTCATGAGCAACCTGAGATTAGTGGTTATGAGCATAGACCACTTTTTGGTACTAATGGCAACTATGGCAACAACATGCCAACAAGATCTCCTCCAAGATGAACTTTTGATGCTCCTTCTTCACCTCCTAGACCTCCTCCCTCTCACCATGAGGAAGAAACTATTGATGAGGTTTCTAGTGAAGAGCTTATGAGATTTGAACAAGATGAAGCCTCCCAATGTATGATGCTTAAACTTTTAAAGTGAAATGGAGATCAATATTTTCAATACATGACTTCTAGAGGATACAAGCTTCCTCCCAGCTATGATGTTTGACAAATTGTCCAAGAAAGAGTACCAACAGAATTGGAAATCCTTAGAGAGGAATTACACTAGACAAATCAATGTCTTGCCCAGATGGCAATAGAAAGAGAGCCCCCAAAGGTATCTTTTGTAGAATCTATTTATGCTCTTCCCTTTGATAGGAGTCTATACATGGTCCCATTTCCTAGGGATATTGAGGTTCCCAAATATGACAAGTATGATGGAAATGGTGACCCCCATGACCATGTACATCACTTTTACACTCTTGGGATGGACTTCCTTCATGAAGACACATTTCTTTTGCGATTGTTCCCTAGAAGTTTAAGAGGACAAGCTCTAGAATGGTTTGCAAAGTTGACACCACCTCTTAAAACTTTTGATGAGTTGGCTTAGTGCTTCACCCAACATTATTCATACAACATCCAATAGCCTATCACCATGATAGATCTTGGTGCTCTAAAGCAAAATCAAGGGGAGCCATTTTTCCACTTACTTACAACATTGGAGGTCATTGTATTCTCAATATCCTCGACAGCTACCCGAAAGGGAAAAGATTGACATTTTCATCAACACTCTTGTGCCTAAGTTGTATTATGATCTAAGGAAACAAATATTCTCCTCTTTCAATGACATGGTTGAAAGTGCATATCGAATCAACGATGTGGCCATAAGAAAGGGGGATATTGTTATTAATAAAGATACCAGAGGTAATGGTAAGGACAAGAACAAACCTTGGAATAGAAATAAGTACATTGTCACTGATGGGGTTGTAGATGTCCCAAAAGCTAAAGAGCCTGCTTTCAATCTCTCTAATGCTATCCATGCAGCAAAACAACAAGAGGCTACCAATGCTCAAAATGCTCCTAAACCTCAGTATGCGGACAAGCCAAAGAAGCAATACCAACGATGATTCTACACCAAGTTGGTTGAACCATACGATGTGATTCTTAAGACTTTGGTGGCCAATAATTATCTTACGCTTCCTACCAATCCTCATCCCTACGATCCACCAGTTAAGCCTGATTGGTGGAGGGTGGACCATTACTACCACTATCATAGAAACAAGGGACACAAGACTAACAATTGTTTCATGCTTAAAGATGCTATACAAGATCTCATAGATGGAGGCACAATTCTCATAGATGGCTTAGTTAAAAATTCTGATCACCAAGATTTCAAAGACCCTCTACCTAAGTATGACAAGGGGGAGTCCTCTCAAGAAAATAAGAAGAATCATGATGCTAAGATGAACTACACATATACTTCTGATACACTTGTGATCAACATGGTAGAGCCCGTCGAGAGTGTTCTTATGATGAGATCTCAAGATGATAATGACGCCAATCATGATAGGCCAAAGTTGGTCTTACAAACACTGGATGGTTCATCTTCCCAAAGTGAGACACTGAATGCTATTACTAGGGGGAAAGCCAAAATTGTCCTTAAAACTACACTTGATCCAAAGCAAACCTCTTCTTCCAAACCAGCAGCTCCTTCAGTCTTGTTCAGCTATGATCTTGTACACCAATTGCAATGGACACCCGCTCAAATATCCATTTTTGAGTTTCTTGAGTTATCCCCTTTGCACAAGGAGATCCTTGAGAAAGCTCTACGTATAGAAAATGTCCCCAATGACATTGATCCAGATCAATTCCAGGCTATGGTCAACCATATCTCATCTCCCCACTACCTATCCTTTTATGCAGAGGATGACACATCTCTTAGCCACCCCCATAATCTTGCTCTACACATCACAGTTCAAGTCTACCATACCTGAGTCTGTCGAGTCCTTATAGACAATGGTATAGGGTTAAATATTGTTTCTTTCAATGTGGTGCAACAACTAGGATTGTCAAAATTTGTTGTAGATCCTAAGCAGAAAATTACTATAAAAGCATACGATGAAGTGGAAAGATCTTCTAAGGGTCTTGTCACACTACTTGTTCGAGTGGGCCCTATCATGAAAGATATTAGGTTCCAAGTGTTGGACATCCCACTCACACATAACATTCTTATGGGTCATCCTTGGATCCATGACATGCAAGCTGTCCCTTCCACTTACCACCAGCACGTCAAATTTCCATACAGTGGCACTGAAGTTGTGATTCCTAGAGACCATACTATTGCTATCAATACTCTTGCTACAGCTGAAATGTTTGTTCCTCACAACAAACCTTGTGATGATCCTAGTGTGTCCCTGATTGAGGCTAAACAAACATTAAAGATGAAGAGTATTGGTATGGGAGAATACACGCTGGATTCCCTTGCTGCTCTGCCTACTTCTCCTAGATCATATGGTAGACCTTCTAACAAGATGAAGCCTTCTGCTTCCACCATGACAGTCTTTGATACCTTTTTTCCTTCATCTTTACCCTTAGAGGTAGAAAGAGAAGAACAAGCTATTAGGGAATGGATCTATAGAGAAGAAGAGGGTAGTACGATAATTGCTACTCCTATTTCCCCTAAGTGCTATGGTAAAGGCTATAAATTTCTGCAGCAAATGGGCTATCAAGGTCAAGGACCTATAAATGATAATGGACATGCCCTCATTGAGCCTTTGAGTCACACCAATGGCCGACCCTCTAAAGATACAACAGGTCTAGGATATGGTGCTGAAGATGACCTCCTTGATTGTTCCAAAAATGTTCCCATTGATTCAAACACAAATACAAATGAGTCACCACTACACACTATGGCTCAACTGAGAGATAGTCTCCCTTCTACTTCACTTCTTTGGGGAGAAGAGTGCATACCTGATGAGGACATAGCCAGAGCCTCTATGTTTAGCAACTATGTGCCTAATGAATCATTGAGCTTTGACAGACAATGTCACAACATTGTGCGACTACTAGAAAGAGGAGATCTCACACATGATGACATGGGTACCTCTACTTCTTAGCATCCTAAGCCTTCTTGGTGCAAACATCCCAACAGAAGCTCAACAAAAAATTCCAATGAGTATGAATGGGACACTCTTTTAGAGGGATCTTCCATAATGGATATGGATGTCGATGTGGTTCATACTTATAGTGACCAACTTGACATAGTTGCTGAGTCTCATGTTGGGTCTGATGAGTTTGATCCCTGTATTGCTTTAGTGGACCACGCTGGTCCTTCTATGAAAAATCTAGATCTTGACACTTTTGGAGCCTACTCTATAGGCTCAACCTCTCTTGTCACCAAAGATAACACCTATTGCATAAATGTTCTTGAACCTATCACTTCGCTTTCCTTCATACATTCAGATCTCAATGCCATTAAACCTATTATCTCTTCCACATGTGAACCAGCAACACAAATGACTGAACCAGATCTCAAAAGAAAAAAGCAATGGTTGGATGGCGAAAACCACATTGTGGCTGTATTCAAACCTAAAAATAGTACAAATAAAGAAAATTTTACTGCATTCTTTCAAGGGAAAAAGATTAACTCTACATGGACATATTCGGACATGCCTAGTTTAAACACTGAGCTTATCATTACTCCAAGGGTTACACTTGTCAAGCAAAAGCTCATAAAGATGCATCCCCATGTGGCATTACTAGTTAAGACTGAACGTGCGAAGCATAGATCTGAGAGCAAGGTTGTTGATGCCATGGCTACTTTGGCATCCATTCTACAACTGGAAGAGCATGAATCATGTTTTGAGTTCCTGGTGGAAGAATTGCCTTACCTCACCTACAATTCCCCTACTGAATCATCCTGCTATGCCACCATCTTTTCCCATCTCCCAAATCAAGTTATCCCTAAAAATCTACCGCGCCATGAGAAGCGCCACCTCCTCCGTAATGCCTTACACTTTACCCTCATCTCTGGTGACTTATATGGGAAGAGTCTAGATGGAACTCTCCTTAAGTGTCTTGAAATAGATGAGCCAGACAAAGTGCTAGCTGAAGTCCACGATGGCATATGTGGATCACTCTCTAACGATCTTGCGCTAACTTGAAAATTGCTTAAGGCTGGTTGCTATTTGCCGAACTGGTTGGGGCCTTCTATTATCATAGCAGCAGCATTTGGGTCCAATGCCTCTCAATTATCTATGCTAGAGGAAACAGAGCTTACCAAGCCTATCAATGTTCTACATTTGAAAAAGTTCTATGCCTAAGGTTCTTGAGCTCTTTGTACATATTTTTATTGATCCTAAAAAAATTCAAAAAAATTCATATATGATGCTGAAAAAATCCTAAAAAGCATAAAAAGTACTGAAAAAAATGAGCATGCTAGTGAAAACCTAGCAATAGGCGCTTTGATGTCTCACCAAAAAAAAATCAAAAAATGCAAAAAATTCAAAAAAATAAAAAAGTGCCCTGGTGAAAACCTGGAAACAGGCGCCTTGGTAGCAAAAATACAAAAAAATTGAAAAAAGTCCTAAAAAAATATATCAAGTTGTGAAAACCTGGAAACAGGCGCTGCTTGAGACCCTTGCACCTATGTCTATCAGTCTTGCATGGCGCTCCTTCACTCCACTTCTTGCTTTGCCTCTCCTAGCCTGGAATTGAATCTTGTCTTAGTCTAGGGGGCATATGTTGTTCTAAGCCTATCTTGGGTCTCTTTGTGCGTTCGAGTTTCTTGGGCCACTTAGTTCCAATGGTGTTTTTCAACACCACCCCAATTGTGTTTTTCAACACTTCCCTAGCATCGAGTGTTTTTCAACACTTATTAGATATCCTACCTATAGTCTCGAATGATGCAATATTTCTCCCTGGTAGATGCGATACTCAAAGTTTGACTCTCTGACCTACACACACACACTTAAACACTTGACTTGCTGAGATTTGTTTTATTTTATTTCTTTGTGTGCTATTTATGATGATTTCTTTGCTGAGTGTTCTCTCCCTGACCGTTTTCGATGATGTTGAGCTAGAAGACTAGGGCATGAGGACATGTTTTATTTTCTTTCTGCTTGTGGGTATATTTTGTTGATCCTAACTATCATTAGCATTTATGCTTGTTCTACTTGACATTAGGGTCTACAAGGTATTATCCTTGACTATTTTCTGCAAGTGCATGCTTATAGTCATCTTGACTTTCTTGTGTCTTGATGCGAGCATAATCTTGCTATACCAAACTTAGGGAACCTCACTGCACTAATCATCTTGACCTACATGCCTTTGATGCCTAGGTGAGATTTCCACATATCTATCTGATATAGATCATATTCATATACTCATAGTTATACTAGTGTGTATTGTATGATCTTGTGATGCTACCAACAATGCTCAATGATGATTATTAGAGACTAATGGCTTTGTAACCTTGCAAGTAAACCACTTTTTATAGTAGCTTGCATTCTTAAGTTCATGTTAATTTAGTTTTTCATCTTGCATATGGAGAGAGCTCTCCTTTTATCTTTCATGGACTTATTAGTCAAACTGCGCTCACCTTTCACTTCTTCCCGATCATGTCTTTCACTTCTTGTCTTTCATATCACATCATTTTCTAGTCATTTCAGGATTGAAACCAAAATTTGAGAACACCTTGATCGTCAAAATCACATCTCTCCTTCTTTTGTGCAGTCGGCTGACCTTTTGAGGCCTGATCCTTCGATTTTCGCTAGGGCATCTTCACCTCTTCATCCCCATCTCTCTCACCTTTCTAGTCTCCCATTCATTTCATCTCTCCTTCGATCTTTGTTGGGGCATATCTTCACTGCTTGATGGTTATCCTATCATCTTTCATCTTCAATTATGATTTCTAGTGATTTGATCACGTTGCTCTTGCTTTTGCTTTCCCTCTACCTGATTTCACTTTCGATCCCGAGGGGGCAGACACATCATATCCTATTGGCTATTCTTGATTCCTCCTCTTCTAGAACCATGAATTTCAACTATCTTGTTATGGAACCTCTCTTGAGAATAGATGATCTTGAACTCATTTCTCAATTCGAAGAGTATTATTCTTCCAGTAGTCCTTCTAGATATTGCATGGATGATAAACTTAAGACAAGAATAAAAGAAAAGATGATTGAATCAAATGCCTTTTCTAGGATCATAGACATGATCCTGTCACGACCTCCTTCTTCCAAAAAAATTTCATCTTCTAAGTCTTCTCATTCTTCCTCATCTTCTAAGTCTTATCATGACTCTTCTAGACATTATTTGCATTCCTCATTATCCAAGTCTACTTCCTCCACTAGGTCTTCGCTTTCCTCTTCTTCACGATCTAGTTCCTCTTCTCCCAAGAGTCTTACTTCTCTTATCAAGACATACCATGATGAGCAATATGATAGTCCTTATGATACCTCTATTCCTAAGAGTCCTCCTAGTCATGTGCTCGTGCTTACTAGAAATGGGACATCACATTTGATAAATTGTGATGGTGATCCATATGATTCTAATTTTGAACAAGACTTTGATGATTTCTGTCAACAATACCTAGATGATGCATCCACTTTTGTTGAGGAATATAAAATGTACCGCACTGATATGAAACATCAATATTATAAGAATCCTTCCTCTAAGAACTCTCATGCTGAAGATAAAAATTACACTCTCAGACAAGATCATGTCAATGCTGAACCTTTGTCTTGTGATGGTTCCCTTCCATCATCTACTTCCTCCAATACCCATACATTTCCTAAAGCTTCTGAGTCTTTCAAATCTTTCACAAATCTTTCATCCAACAAAGATCCTAATACTTTTCATATGGTTCGCTATAGTTATCCTCAAGGGCTACCTCTTAAAGAAACTCAAGCTAACCTTCACTTGGCTGAAAATACTTTCAATAATGCTAAACCTAAAGAGCCTAAGCCTTTATGTGCTAGAATGCCTACTTTAGCTGGTCCTTCACTATCTATTCCAAAGTCTTCCATACAATTCCAACATGCTTCCTTGTCCTTAGAAGTGGCTCCATGTCAAGAGGACTCTAAAAATGATAAAGAAATGAACATAAAGAAAGATCAAGATCAAGAACCCTCCATGTCATCCAATTCTTTTCATGATGTCTCTTATCCGTTTCATGGTTCTTTTGATCCTCTACGCCCTTTCTCATTCATTCCACCATGTCTTAAGTCATCTCCTAAGAAAGATCAAGCTACTACTTACACTGTTGAGCTTATTAACAATCAAAATAACCTTACTCCACTTGCGCTTTCCAAAGATGATACTTCCATTAAGGTTATTAAAAATAGTGTTGTTACTTCCAATGTTAAGCCTATTGAAAATCAAGAGAAAAATAATACACTTATGCTATCCAAAGATCCTTGTCAAGATCAAAGTCTTCCATCTTCTTGTTCTACCACTCCATGTTCGCTTCCACTTTCTACTTTTCCTAAGTCTTTTCAAGCTTTGAACAATCCTATCAAAGAAGTTGCTCCTATTCAAGATGTTCATGATCCTATTGCAAATCCTAATGCTCACTCTAAAGATGCCAATGTCCTTGGTTGTCATATAGATGTTGATGAAATTATTGATTATCCTTTTGCATCTTCCACTTCCATCCTTGGACTTCCTCCACTGATACCAAAGGCTTCACATCTTCATTCCATCTTGGGTCCTTGTGTCCCTTCACTTTCCTCTCCCAACTCTACTAATTCATCATCCATCTTGGGTCCTTACATCCCTCCATCTCCTATCTTTCTTCAAGATCAACCTAGATGCATACCCTTGAATCCTTTTCATCCACTCACTCATCTAAACCAGTCATATCCTCTTTCTTCCACAAGTCCCAAGTCTTTTGGAAGTAACTTGAATGTTCAATACAAGAAAAAGAAGCAATACAAGAATCCATCAAAAAAAGAAGATCACCATGTCTCCTCTAATCAACATGGAGGCATAAAGTCAAAAGAGATATCTAAGAAGAAAACTACAAGACAAGTATGGGTTCCAAAATCCATCATTGAAGATATTCTCTCTAAATCATCAAAAAGAAATGAAAATCCTACGGCTATATGGATTCCAAAATCTCTCTTGAAAGAGTCTAATATTCAACAAAAAGTGAAGTTGACATTCAAGCTTCCAAAGGCGTCTACTTCATCTCCTTCCAAAAACATTCTTTCATTCCATGTGCCTAAACTACAACCTCTGCTAAACATTTGACATATTCCTTCATTCACATCTCCTCCTTCCTCTTGCCACCCTTCAAGGTGTGTGTTGACATTGATGTTTCCTTCCTTTCCATCTACCCTTTCACAATCCTTCCATTCATCATCCTTCTACCTTCTATCCTTTTTCCTCATTTACCTATTCCTCCTATCTTCCAACCTTACTCACTTTACATAAAACCTTATCCTCCATTTTTCTCTTCCATCTTCCTTTCCCTATTAGCATCTTTGAGCATATCATGTTGAATCCTTGGCATATCATGGTTTAATCTTTCAAGGAGCATTATCTAAAATGCTTGCCTTCTTCCAAAAAAAAAAATGAAAAAATGAAAAAATTGAAAATGTGCCTTGGTGGAAACCTGGAAATAGGCACCTTGGTAGAAAAATTAAAGAAAAATAAATTCATCCTATGGTGAAAACCACTCCCTTGTGGCACCTTGGATAAGTACCATGATGACAACTTGGTAATTAGGCATCATGCATAGTTCTTCTACATATTTCATCTGTTCCATCTTCTCTCTTTGATCTTGACAATGTTGACCTATACATGAACATTTGGCTATCTTGTGAGCTATCTTATGATGATCTTGCTTTCATTCCATTCATGTTTAGCCTTCATATTTATTTTCCTCCATTCATTCTATCCTTTCACTATCTTTTTCCCCTTTGGTCTTGATCTAATAAAAAAGAGTAAAACACGATGCTATGAAGCCTCTTGACATGTCTACTCCTTTGGACTGCATCATTTTCTTCTTTTGCATTATGCTTTTGTGACTTATCCTATGCTAGCCTTTCATTGCTAGTCCAAATGTGCTTTGCATGACATTCTTTTCCCTAGCTTAGGTACTCTTGAGGAGTTTTCCCTTGAGGATTTCTTCCCTTCATTCTCCTTTATTCCCTTGTCTTCCATCTCTTCGACCAGCTTGATAATCCCTCTTGTCCTCTACCTTGCTAGACATTGGGACTACACAATGTGATCTTGCTTGGGAGTTTGATGCCCATTCTATCTGGGGGCATCATTTGTACATATTTTTATCGATCCTGAAAAAAATTCAAAAAAATTCATATATGATGCTGAAAAAATCCTAAAAAGCATAAAAAGTACTAAAAAAAAATGAGCATCCTAGTGAAAACCTAGCAATAGATGCTTTGATGTCTAACCAAAAAAAATCAAAAAATGCAAAAAATTCAAAAAAATAGAAAAGGTGCCTTGGTGAAAACCTGGAAACAGGCACCTTGGTAGCAAAAATACAAAAAAATTGAAAAAAAGTCCTGAAAAAATCTATCAAGTGGTGAAAACCTAGAATCAGCCGCTGCTTGAGACCCTTGCACCTATGTCTATCAGTCTTGTGTGGCGCTCCTTCGCTCCACTTCTTGCTTTGCCTATCCTAGCCTGGAATCGACTCTTGTCTTAGTCTAGGGGGCATATGTTGTTCTAAGCTTATCTTGGGTCTCTTTGTGCATTCGCATTTCTTGGGCCACTTGGTTCCAATGGTGTTTTTCAACACCACCCCAACTATTTTTTTCAACACTCCCCTAGCATCGAGTGTTTTTCAACACTTATCAGATATCCTACCTGTAGTCTCGAATGATGCAATATTTCTCCCTGGCAGATGTGATACTCAAAGTTTGACTCTCTGACCTACACACACACACTTAAACACTTGACTTGCTGAGATTTGTTTGACTTTATTTCTTTGTGTGCTATCTATGATGATTTCTTTGTTGAGTGTTCTCTCCCTTATCATTTTCGATGATGCCGAGCTAGAAGACTGGGGCATGAGGACATGTTTTATTTGCTTTCTGCTTGTGGGTATATTTTGTTGATCCTAACTATCATTATCATTTATGCTTGTTCTACTTGACATTAGGGTCTACAAGGTATTATCCTTGACTATTTTTTCAGAAGTGCATGCTTATAGTCATCTTGACTTTCTTGTGTCTCGATGTGAGCATAATCTTGCTATACCAAACTTAGGGAACCTCATTGCACTAGTCATCTTGACCTACATGCCTTTGATTCCTAGGTGAGATTTCCACATATCTATCTGATATAGATCATATTCATATACTCATAGTTATGCTAGTGTGTATTGTATGATCTTGTGATGCTACCAACAATGCTTGATGATGATTATTAGAGACTAATAGCTTTGTAACCTTGCAAGTAAACCACTTTTCATAGTAGCTTGCATTCTTAAGTTCATGTTGGTTTAGTTTTGCATCTTGCATATGGAGAGAGCTCTTCTTTCATCTTTCATGGACTTATTAGTCAAACTGCACTCACCTTTCACTTCTTTCCGATCATGTCTTTTGCTTCTTGTTTTTCATATCACACCATTTTCTCTTCATTTCGGGATCAAAACCGAAATCTGAGTTCACCTTGACCGTCCAAATCACATTTCTACTTCTTTCCGCGCAATTGGCTAATCTTTTGAGGCCTGATTCTTTTGATCTTTGCTGGAGCATCCTTTCCTTCTTCATCTCCATCTCTCTCACCCTTCTAGTCTTTCATTCATTTCATTCATCTCTCTCTCCGAGGCCTTGACTGGGGCATATCTTCACTGCTTGATGGTTATTCTCTTATCTTTCATCTTCGATTATGCTTTCTAGTGATTTGATCATGTTGCTCTTGCTTCTGCCTTCCCTCTACCTAATTTCGCTTTCAATCCCGAGGGGGCAGACACATCATATCCTATTGGCTATTCTCCAAAGCATATGCTTGATCATTCCATTTGCTCTGATCAATCTATCTTTGCGCTTGATATGTTAGTTCTCATCTCAAGTTCTAATACTGTCGATCTCTTTCCTAAGTGTTCAGTACTATCGCTACCAGGCTGACCATGCAGGATTTGCTATCTCTCTACACTTCATTCTTTGGAGTCAGATCTCTATCTATTTTCCTTCTTGACTAATCTATTCTTTGACATAATGTGTTCTTAGATCGATCACACATTAGTCAAAGAGGGGCAATATAATCATCCAAAAATGGTCATCTAGACTATTAGCCCCTTTTGCTAAATCATCAATTGCTTATTCTTGATCAAATCCTAGTTCTATCATTTATTTGATTTTATTCTATGGGCTAGCCATCTTATCCTAAGTCTTTATTTATTTAAAAGGAATTTCCTCCTCTTTTATTAAATAAAAAGCCCCAACTTTTTCCTCTTATCCTAAGTTGCACAAATAAAACATTATTCTTATTTTATAAAAAGAAGAAAAGCACTTTTTGTCTCACATGGGGCACAAAAGTCAACACTTATTTCTCATTGGAGGAAACCTGTGCACATGGATTGCTCCTCTTTCAAGCTCCACCCTTGATTAAATCTTTTTCCTTTGAATCTCCATGGTCCATCCCTTTTCAATTCCTTTAAAAGGAGAGCTCTCTTCTCATTCTAGGATCCAACTTTTTATGCTAATCTTATGCTGTAGAATTTCTTGGAGACTTTGGAGCTTTTGAAGACTTTGGAGCTTTTTCAGATCTTATTGCATTTAGCCTTCATTTCTTGCATGCTTAGCTTAGCTTCATGTTTATGCTTTCTTAGCTTAGTTTCTTTTCATGCTCTAGTTTACTTCACATAGCTTAATTAGTAAGGATTTGTAACACTTCTATCTTTCATTTCCATAGCTTAGCTTGCATTTCCATTCTTAGTGTAGTTGCATTACATTCCATTTGGATTTCTTGAGGATATTGCCATTCTTTCCCTTGTCTTCTTTGGAATCTCCCATTGCATGGTTTACTAGCAAGGTCATAGGCTTAAATAGCTCTAGTTGAGAGCACGCTTAATTTCCTTGCACTCCATGCCTAGGGAGCTCTAGGTCAATTTTCAAGGTCTCCCATTCATGGATTCCTTTGGAAGAAAAGACTTAGAGAAGTGCACATTCTAGTGTGTACATTACTGTCTTTAGAATCTTCCATATCACTTCATTCTTAGTCTTATTTCCTTCACAAGAGTTGATACTTGCAACAATCTCTGACATTCTACCAATATAACTTCTAACATATTCACCTTCCATCATTCTTATATCTTCAAATGCACATATCCAATTATGTAATCTAACTCTCTTTGCATGTACATCACCTTCAAAAGTAGATTGTAAAGCTAACCAAATTTCATGAGATGTCCTTAAATATTTTACCTGACTGTATTCATTCTCTGGAAGGGCTGACAAGAGTGCTTCTCTGGAAAGTATGTTACACATGAACATATCTCTTTCCTCGTTAGTACATTCTTCAATTTTTTCTTCTTCAATGATAGTCTTTGCATTCTTTGTGATTAACCAGTACCCCGGTCCTAAACATAGCAAATGTGTCTTCATCTTTTCTTTCTAGCTGTCATAGTTTACTCCATCAAACTTAGGGCTTTCTTTCCTAAAATGATTCACCATAGATCTCCTTAAGTTGTTAAAATTTTCCTTCAAGGACTTGCTGCTCTGATACCAATTGTTAGAAAGTAAAGTCATCCAAGATAACTGAGAGGGGGGGTGAATCATTTATCAGATAAATAAAACTTTTATCACCATTAACAAATTTCAACCATGTAAACAATGTAAGAAACAACCATAGAAAGATAAACATACACAGCAACACAATAACACAAGATATGTTGACTAGGGAACCTCTTGATCAGAGAGTAAACCCCAGTGGGAATGATTCCCACAAAAGATGTACCAATATAAAAACTCCTTGTGAGAGGATAGACTCTGTTAAGAGCCTTATGAAATACATTCAATACATATGAGTCCATGTTAGGAGACTTTGAATCCTTGTTAAAAGATTCTAACCATGTTAGGAGTTATCGAAGATAGAAGGACCCACTGTCCAAACAGCTTCAAGGGAAAGATCATTGAGCACACTGTCCAACTTCTCTCTGTATTACTCAAATAGAATAATACCCAATAATTAATGATCTCAACAACTTATCTTTTCTCCTCTGTCTATGCCAAACTGCACCAACTGCTTCACCAGGTCTCAGTATCAGATCTCTGCAACTTGCATATCCTCTTACAACATATATTGCTTAATTTCGCAATTCCTTACACATCTTCTTACTACAATAAAGAAAACAATCCTTCCTTTATACCACACTCAAATAATTACAAATGAGTCATCCAACAAGGCTTAACCAATTACAAAATATAAACCTTCACACATTACACAATATTTCACAATTACATAAAAATGGTTGGCTTCCAAACAAAATAAATCTTCACTTGTGTGACCTCTGACCATGTTTTCACATCCATGTCACTATCATAATGTCTTCATCGGTTATTCAACTTCACATGCCTAGATTATATCTTGATTAGGAGATATCATCCAGTTACCATAAGCCGCTTCTCAAGAGCACTACCTGAATACTGCTTCCACTAAATTACACATAATTGTCATGAATAATTGAATTTCCATATGCGCTCTTGACCATGATCTCAAGACACAATATAGAGTAAGTCCTCAACTCCACATAGCTTGATCTTCAATTATCCACATGTGCAACATACAAATGCTACAGAATGACTTTGAATACTCCCCCATAGGACATATTCAACATTCATTCCTAACAATCTCGGTTGACAATCTCATAAGACAATTGAGTTTCCTTGTTGAAGAATTGCATGCCCTTGTCAATGGAGAATGAGTAAAATTTGTCTACTCCTTTAGGAAGGTGAAAAAATCTTCAATATGTTCTGGTCTCAGGTCCATAACCACTTCACCCATTGTATTCTTTACTAGTCTTTCATCTGGCACGTAGTGTTGTGCAAGGGTTATGATCAAATATGAGGAGAGGATGGATATTGGGTGTGTTGTCACATTGACCAGGATAGAATAAACCAAGGAAGTACAATCTACAGACCTTCCTTCTAGTTGAGCACACCTCACTAGAAACTCATTACAATTAATGTTTCTAATATCAATGTCTGTAATTTCAATATGAAGATTCCCCATCTTAGACGAAGCATGGTATCCTTTGAATTGGAACTTCATGGTTGGTGATGTTATCTTCTCTGACATTATGCAAAGAAAGAAGACACTAATCAGGAAACATCATTCAAAAACTTATTAAAGTTAAGCAGTAAATTACTAAAAAACCCAGATAAAACAAACCCAAAATCTAGAAGTCACTAAAAAGCTTTGAAACCCATTTTAGGGGTTTCGAAGGTCTAGACTCCAAAGGAAACATCTGCCTCTGATAAGACGAAAGGGTGAAGAAGGGACCAAACAAGTGTTTCCTAAAAGACCTTTAGATTTTTTACATTTCAAAGGGATGCGATTGCATGTTGTCTCCGAAGTCTGAAACTCTGAACAACCGAAAGTGCATGTCCAAGTGTCGAACGTCGAAGTTCTGAAAACCCAAAAAGGAGTTGTTGGATTTGGGGATGGAATCTGAATTTTGGTTTTATGGACATCGGATGTTTGCATGTTTTGTCAGGGTTCAAAACACTGAAGATGCGAAAGATTTTTTCCCAAAGGACAAGGATTGGGGAAATTTTGAAAACTTCAGAGGTCGAAGCTCTAAAACATGAAAAATACTTAGAGCAAAAATCGAGAAGGAAAACTCTACTAGTGCTCTAAAACCACGGGATTTAAGGCGAGCTCAAACAAGAGCTCACCTTAACTCCATGAAAAGATGATGCAACACCCAAGAATAGGGAAAGACATAAAGAATGACGAAAACAACCCTAAACCAGCTGAAGACCCAAAACCTAATCTAAAACTATGAAGGAGAAGACCAAAAACAACAAACCCTAAACTAAGACCAAACCAAAATACTACCAAAACCTACCTCAAAGGAAATGATAGGTAGGGATGCCCTAACAAGAACTAAAATGAAGATCGCGAAAGAAGATCAAGAAATTCTAGAAGGACATGCTCGAAATTGCTCCACAGTCGCAGGAAACAGAAGACACAAATGACCAAAAAAAAACTTGATTTAAGTGCAATATATAGACCCTCGGTGATGTCATCCATCTTCTTTTGCACTGTTGGAGCTTTAGGGTTTTGGGGTTTCAGAGATTTGAAGGACATCAAACATCCGACAACCTGAACGTGCAAAATTTTGACCCCTTTCTACCTAGACTTCGGGCTTTCAGACTTTCGGAAGTCCGAAAAACTTGTAAGTCTGAAACTGCCAAACGAGAAGTAATATTTTCTCTATGAAAGGTTTCGGGTTTTCTCCTTCTCGGAGGTTAGAGAACCTTGAAAGTGAGAAAGTGCAAAAACTAGGACTTCCCTTCTTTGAAGAAAGGTTTTGGTAGGGGAAATAAATAAACAGGGAGACAAGAAAAGGAAAAAGGGGCCCCAAGGGGCACAAACGAGCATAGGCAAAAGCAAAAAAAATAAGTGGGGGGGGGGGCTCTAGCCAAGCGGTCAAACAGGGGAGCGTGGTTGTGGAACCACTTCCTTGTAATGGCATTAACTTTTTATCCCTCCTCCTTATGTCTGCCCCATTTAGTGAAAATATTGAGTGTTCAATGAATGTTTAAGTAGACTTTCTATGTAAATATAATTTTTACATAAACTCTATTTTTTTTAATCATACTAACCCAGATTCTACTTACTATAATTTCTAGGTCAGATCTATGAGATATGTTAAACTCTTACTTGCAATTTGAATTATGTTCCCAGTTTTTTATACCTATATACATGTGTTTTTGTTGTGTGTGGATGCAATTTGCCAACGTTAACCATCATGGTATTAGTTTTAGTTTTCTCTTCACTAGAATCATAGGTTAACAATCGTATTTTGTTAAACTCTTACTATTTTTCATCTTTTCACACACACACACATTATGTATTTATGTATGTGTACATTTAAATATATCAATATACATATGTGTGTGTAACTATTTTTCATTCCTTTTATGGATAATTTGTTCCAAATTTTTGAACATGTCCTATAATGTGTCTATTTGATAGTTATGTATATATGCAGGAGGAAGGGGTCAATACATGCACAATGTATCTTCCAAGGTCTACAATTTATCCCATGTGGACCTCTAATCAAACTGTCGTGATGTTATGTAGGGAAACTAGTTTGCAAACTACAAATAGTTTGTTTTAGTCCTATATGCCACATGCATTATGTTAACATGGCTAAGGTGTCAAAAATTGACAAATTGGTACTCGTAGACACAATCATTTGCATACATACATGTGAGTGCCTGCAAGAAGTTAGTCCCACAAAACTGCGAAAAGCGGAAGCATTTTCCTAATTTTTAGATTATGTCTCAATTGATCTAAAACTTTGGGGGGCTTAAAGATTGGATCTCAAAAAAGTTCAGCAATACAAATTGTAGCACTCCGAGTCTACTTTTCTAATATGTAATTTATTTCAATACCCACCTGGTGAAGATTGGTTTTTAGTACGCATGTGTAAAAACCACCATGTACGACCACCATGTATTTTGACCTAAATAAAAGTGTTTCTGTAAATCCTTTTGGGAAAAGAAATATAAGAAACTAAAGATTGATTAGTATATTTTTGTCTCTTTTTAATTTTTAAATTTTGAATGACCCTTAAGTCTATTTTGAAAATCTCTGGTGTACGGCCACCATTAATTGACATAAACTTATCATTTTTTTAAAAAAATCATCTTCAAAAGAATTGTCTATAGATTGACTTCACATAATTTATTTTACAAAAAACATAAAAAATAAATTAAAAAGATTAAAAGCATAGAAAAAAACTTGTTATTTGAAGCCTATAGAGTAGTTTGATTAACAAATAACATAAAATTAGTAAATTAATCAAATCCATTAAAAAAATACGTGTTGGTGCTTGAAGAGTTGCCCCTTTCCTCTTATGGTTGTAGTGGGGGGCATGTTACGTATAGAATCGAGCCTTTATAGATTGTTTCCTCACCTAGAATGGATGTGTCATATGTTCCTGCATACCATGAGAGATTGGGATTTTGAATTCTACATAGTAAAATATCTAATTAGTTTTTGTTTTATTGAAAAATTCAATGAGAAAGGGCATCATATGGTAAGGTAGAATTTTTCATTTCCAATGCCTTGGCCATGAATTTGTAGGTCCACGGCATACGCTTGGTCCCACAAAGATTATCCCAATCTGAAAACCAATGCAAAGGATAAGTGATGAATTCAACTTTTAAATAACGAGTACCCATTATAAAACATGTACTCATTACATAAATGTAATAATTTTTAATGTCAAAATGACTTTGTAGGAATATTTTTACAAAATAAGTACTTTTACAAAATAGGTACCCATGTTTTTTTTAAAAATGAGTACCCATTTCTAGTGGGATTCCCAAGGTTAGGAAAGTATCCGTTGAATTGGGACCCAACATCTTGCACGCACCCATACATACATATGTCCATACATATACATATAGATACATCTCTCTCTGGTGTGTGTGTGTGTGCGCGCGCTGCGCGCACGTGTGCGCACCCACACAAACACAAATACACACATTCATACATATGTATGTATCCCAAAAAGCATCAACAAATGTTGAGAACATCATAGTTGTGGATTACAAGATACATTGTAAAGATAAGTACATACATATATGTATATGTGCATGTGTGTGTGTAACCAAACTAATTTCAGTGAAGACATTATTTGGGTGATTGTAGTACTAAACAAACTATCACTGTTCTTAATCTTGTAATGAGGGACAAATGTGTGTAGTTTGAACTTGAATATGTCCATATGTACATATGTATATGTGAGTATATGTATATATTTGTGTGTGTGCGTGCATGCATTAACAAGAGCATTTGAAGAATGATGATGTAAATGTTCTAAACAATGATGTATATGTGCATATGTGATGTATATGATGTAGATGATCCACAAACTGTTCTAATTGCATATCTATTCTACATCGTGCAAATTATGATTTCTAATTGCCTATTTGTTGTGCACCCAAATGGTAGACTTGATTTGCCAAATGGTTTTTGTATTCACTAATGTTGCAGTTTATAATTCAATTTTACAATTTTTAGACAACCATTTGACAAAACAAGTATACTTAGTGCATTGAAAACTTAGCCAACTAATGTCCTTGTGATTTACATTTCCATTACTATTGGTGGTTTTGTGTCTTGACAATTGGCTTCTCCCTATCTCAATTGGCTTCTCTAACCATATTTCAAATGGCTTCTTCGAGCATTTGACAACATTTTTCTTGTTCACCTTTAGATTACCTTCTAATTTTTATTTCCAAATACTATTGGCAGTTTTGGATCTTTACATCCTTCCTAGCATTCTCATTCACATTCAAAATCTAGCATTTTTTTACTTGCATTTGAAGTTTTGTCACTTCTTTGGAATTTTTAGATCATTCATATTACTTCTTTGTCATTTCATTTCATTAAATAATAATATAAATTAGTTTCACTTGGTTTCCAATCTTATATGGAGTTGTTGTATTTTGTTTTCATCTCATGTGATATTAGGTATCATAATCTATTAGAAATGAAGGTGAACAACTACAAATTCAAAATCTAATTTCAATTGTAAATCTATCCAAAGGAAGACATAATTTGTGTACTTGTAAGATGTGTGCAAAATACAAATCTATATTCTCATACATGTGTAGCATATTATAGATCTACGTGTACAACTATTTTTATGTCTTAATCATTTATTTTTACCTTTCTATCCCTTCGGAATATCAACTCTCCCAAATCAATAAAAACATGCATCATGCAACCATAATTTGAAGTCTTTAGCCCATAATTGATGCCCTGAGTTTAATTTGTGTGCAATCTTCACAAATAGAATGACATGTAAATTCAATACTTTTATCCCATATTAAGTGACCACATTCTATTTCTAGCATTTACATCATATACACATGAACACAATAGTACAACATTTAATTCAAATACATGATAATACTGCAAGTTATGCTATGTGGTGCGAGCAATTAGGATATGGAGTCTTTTGATACCCTTGTAGTGTCAAATCTTGTTGTAACACAATTTATAAATAAAGTCTTTCAAATGGTAGAGTGTCCTCGTTGCATAATAGGCCTTTCTAATGACCCTTTCCTACATATGTTGTGAGATCCCTTATAATTATTTTGCTATGTTTCATGAAAACCATTTTTGGTATGCGTGGCAGGGGTTGAAGTGATAGATTTATTTTAATTCATGTTAGAAAGTTAATGTGTGAAAGATATTTATTTTAATTCAAGAAAGTTGAGGTCAGTTTGGGGTAGTTATTAGGTAAGACATTTTGATTAATTCGAGAAAGCTCTACCTTGCAATTCATTTCATTGATTTGTGTCTTTGGGACTACATTTTCTTGATTAAATGCCTATAAATCTATTTTAAAGAAATGGAAAATATAGGAAAAGGGAAAAATTTGATAGCAAGATTTTATTGAAGAGTTTTCTAGGAAATCGTCTAAGGATTTTTAATGAATATTATGAATTATATCAATATTGTGAATGATGTCTCATCCGTCCACAAGTCACTTTCACATTGGACATTACATGTGAAGAATAAACAAAACTAAATTAGAAGGTCATTATTTATGCATCTTGTAGAGATGGGTGTCCTCAAAATAGGGGAAGCATACTAGTAGTCATTATAGCTTACTTTGTTCACCCATAGGGCATAACTATACATCGGAGTTTGACAAAAAAAATTTATTATCTCCATATGCATCTTGGCTAATTAAAATTATCTTTTGGCTTCACAGTATTAACAAATCTCTTTGTAGAATTTGTTCAGTGTTGAAGGGTAAAAAAGTGGCCATTTCAAAGTGTCACTCAATACCTACTTTAAAATGCCTTAATAATTGTGTACTCAAAATTGGCAGTACTTATGGAAAAATGTCTCAATAGTCATGTACAAATGTTATAGTAGTGGTGCACAAATGAGCTGATTATGAACCAAAAAAGCTAAAAATGATCGGCTACTGGTACATGTGAATCTTATTGATGGGCTTTTAGCTATCATTTTTTTTGCTCCTTTAAAATTAGTAATTGGGGGTTGGGTGCACAAGGAGTGCACAACTATTGGAATGTGCTCCACTAATGGTGCTCTTCCCCTAGATAAAATTTTGGATTGAGGTTAAGAAGGACAAGCCAACATCACCAGTCAGGCTTAGTATAATGGGTTAAATGATTATTATGCAAGCTCAACTAGGCTTGGCATAGTGTGACCAGTGACGATTGTCAAAGTAGGAACAATGTCATCTCTAATTACGTGGACTATACTCACAATTCAACAAGAAACATATTAGCCTCACATTTTTCTCCATTGTATTTCCTTTTTCTAGCACAATCTATTTTTAAGATATCCAACCTCTTCAAGAATAGGAAACTAGTCCAATGTTAGCCATGGTTAAACATTAGGAAACTTTCAAAGCAATTTGATTGGTGTTTACTATACAAAAAACATAATTTTTAGAGGAAAAAAATATTCAAAAAATTAGGATATGTGAAATATGCAATGAATACTTCGAGACAATAAGTGGTCTTCAAATGCAATTAATTGGTTCTTTGATAAGGAAGTTATAAGGGAGGGTTTATGCATTCCCACAAAGCACACTCTCCAAATAACAAAGGGAAATGAAAATGCATACCCTAATACACATGTAGGGAATATAATTGGCCCATGAAGTTCTTTCTTGACAAGGTACCACCAAGCTAATGCAATTGCATGAATGAAAGGTTGTTCTTTGTGAATGCAAAGCAATATAGGGGACTTTTAAGGCACAGACAAATCTGAAAAATAAGGCCAACAAAGAAAATAAACTCCCTATGATTTTACCAAAAAGAACTAGAAACAATGTGACCATCACTTTTAAAATCCTTCGTTTAGTAGGAGACAAGGTGAGGATAAACATAAAAAGAAAGAGACTCTTTTGCCTCAAGAGGACTTGAGTCAAAACAAAGCAAAATTAAAAAAAACACAACAAACACAGGGGAAAGAGAGGAAGGGTTTCAAGACAATAAATACCCATTTACACTATTGTTTTAGTCATTAAAGTTCTATGTAAATGAGCTCATAAGCATAAAAAAGATATATTGTGCTACAAAGCAAAGGAACAACATGTAATTATCAAGTTCATACAAAATAAATTTCATAAAATTGAATCCAAAAACTAAGTGTACTCACTATTACTTGAAATTTAAAATTTAATATGCATTAGAAAGCTCAAGTCACAAACTAGTTAACTCAATTCAGAATATAGAATAAACAAACTTCAAAAAGTGAATTTCCAAATTTCTCTCTAGAGAACTATAAAATACAAAATAAAGAAGCATACAAAATATTGTAAAAATAGATACAAAACAAATTTTATACACTTAAATCAAAAAACTAAATGTACTCACTATTACTTAAAATTCAAAATATAAATATACTTTAAAAGACTTACATTGCAGACAAACTCAATTTAAAATGTAGAATAAACAAACTTAAAAAATTGCATCTCTGAATTCCTTTCTAGAGGACCATAAAAACTCAAAATAGAGAAGCAAAAAAAAGACCAAATAAATTTTTGAAACATTTCATAATTCTATCATTCATTCTCTTAATCCCTCTCTCGAACTAAATAGCGGATTTTGTTGCAGGAAACAAATAGATAAGAAAATATAGAAAGCCTAAAGAAGAAATTACAAGAGACACCGTACTACAAAAGTTCAACAGGAATGGAACATTCACGAGAACTATCAACAATAATGGACTTTGTGATTGTGCCGGATAAGGCTTACAGTGATGATCTCAACAAGTTTGTCTACTACCTTTGCAAAACATTATGGTACTTTTCTCCTCTACCTCTGTATTGGTTCTATGATGTGTAACCATGCCTATAGCTGGTCCTACAGGGGTATTCCTCTGTACAGTTGGTTATATATATATTTTGCCCAAGTTCCACTGTAATAAACTGGTATGCAGATACCAAAATACAGGTATCTTGTGTCAGTGGCTGTACCAGATGGGAATCTTATATCCAGAATTTCCATGGCACATTAGATGTTTGTTGTGGTCAATTGGCTCCCAAGAGTATCATCTAACTTATAGATTGTTGTTTTCATAACGTTCCCTAAAAACTCAACAAAAGAAGATAAGTTACTCTGAATCTCCACTGATATTTCTTGATGTTCATAGACAAACCACAAAATTTATAAGATTTAGCAACTGAAATACCTGAAACTCCTGCTAACGAGTAGAACCAAGCTGAGAAAAAGCTGTGCTCGTCATGATTCTAGGATCTAATCCTTTTGTAACCATTAGTAGTATGAGTGCTTATTTTAGTTAGTAGTGAAAGCCTTATTATCCCCCCATGGGCTCATACCATGTCATGGCATTAAAGAATTTGAAAATTCAAAAGAAAAACACCCATCTTATACATTTATCCATTGAAGTGTAAACTATTATCGATAGGCAGAAAGTAAAGGATGAAATTGCCTTTACTATTCCATTACTGATAAACTTCAAGATTGAAACTTGCGCCAGCTATTCAAGTTTGATCACTGCCTCCAAGGAATGCATACACATGTTTATTTACTTCAATCCAACTGCACCCAGGTTTCTTTTTCATATCTCTTCCTCTCATCTTTTTCCGTACTTTCTCAATGTCACTCCACCTGCCAGCAGCAGCATAAATGTTTGAGAGGAGCACGTATGGAGCAGTGTTTTCAGGTTCCAACTCAAAAATGTGCTCTGCCACATATTCTCCGAGCTCTACATTTTTATGCATTCTACAGGCACCAAGCAAACAAATCCAGACAACGACAGCAGGTCTAAATGGCATTTTGGTGATGATGTCCTTTGCTTCGTCCAGACGCCCAGCTCGGCCAAGAAGGTCAACCATGCATACATAGTGCTCTGTTCCAGGAACAATGTTATACTGTTTTCTCATGCAATTGAAGTGTTGATAGCCCTCATCTACCATGCCAGCATGGCTGCATGCAGACAGAACACAAACTAATGTGATATGGTCTGGGATCGTACCAGAATATTTCATCTCTTCGAAGAGTTGAAGAACTTCCTTTCCATCACCATTCATTGCATATCCTCCAATCATTGCATTCCATGAAACAATTGGCTTAGGATGCATTCTGTTAAATAATTCCCGTGCTTTCTCGATATTCCCACACCGTGCATACATATCTACAAGGGCAGTCGTCACATAAACATCAGACTGAAATCCACCTCTAACTATCTTTTCATGGATTTCCTTACCCTGTTCCAAAGCTCCAAACTTAGCACAGGCAGGAAGAACACTAGCAAAAGTTTTTGAGTTCGGCATCATGCCTGCCAATTCCATTTCTCTAAAAACCATCAGGGTTTCCTCAATATACCCATTCTGTCCAAATCCTGCAATCATTGCATTCCACGAAACCAAATTCCGCCGAGGCATTTCCCGAAAGAGTTTAACCGCCTCATCGACAAACCCATTTTGTGCAAATCCAGCAAGCATGACATTCCATGAAACCACATCTCTTTGAGGCATTTCCTGAAAGAGGTTCAGAGCTTTATCAACAAGTCCTCTCTGTGCAAATCCCGTTATCATCGCATTCCATGAGACGATATTTGACTGAGGCATTTCGTTAAACAATTTCATGGCCTCATCAACACACCCATTCTGAGCAAACCCCACAATCATAGCATTCCAAGACACGATGTCTCGATGAGGCATCCGCTGAAAGAGATCTAAAGCCTCCTGAAGAAATCTATTATGCGAGTATCCCGCTATTAACGCCGTCCAGGAAATAACATCCCGCTCAGGCATTTCGTTAAACAGTTTCTGTGCTTTCTGTACATTTCCACATTTCGCATACATGTCAATAAGGGCATTGGCCACAGAGACATGAAACTGAAATTCCCTTGTTAAAATTTGACGGTGGAGTTCCTTACCCTGTTCAATAAATCCCAATTTGGCACAAGCCGAAACAACACTCGAAAAAACCAACTGATCGGCTTCAACGTCTTGCATTTCGCGGAACAGAATGAGTGCCTCTTCAGCAGGGCCGTGCTTTGCATAAGCTGCAATCATCAGAGTCCAAGAGCACGCATCTCGTTCAGACATTTTGTCAAACACCTTGCGAGCGTCAGCCAAGCTTGCGCATTTGACGTACATTTTTATCATGGTGTTTTCCACAAGCTTGTCTATTGCAATGCCCTTCTGACGACTGTGAACATGGATTCTTTTCGCCTGCAATAATTCTTTTCTGTGAATGCAAACCTGAAAGAAAGAAGCATTTGTAATGTCTTGCATATCTAAAATACTGAGAACCTCTTTCAGGCAACCCCGTTGACAGAAAACCCTCATCTTTAAACTGATTTATGTTTTGAATGAGGTGAAAAAATTAAAACCATGTTTAGGTACAAATTGTCCGTGCCTGCTTGAATGAGATTAGTAGCATACCAAAAATCGTCTGATCTCTTCATGAACGCTGATAAAACTCAAATAAAATCGATTTATTAACTGAATGAGATTTTGAATACCAAATTCTCAACCGGGAAAGAATAAATAATAATTCGATCGTAGAAATACTTCCCGCATATACGACTACATGTGCAAACTGGTTTGATTTGTGCTAAAACAAATAAAAAAAGCGGCTTAAAAAAACCCATTCAATCCTCGGTTATTGTTCAATAAATCTGCATCACTTCAGCTTACATGATAAAAATTTAGTGTTATTCTGGATAACATCACTCTCAAAAGTTACTCAAACCAGGCTTTGTCTAAATGTAGGACAGTCGATAGCAGGCTTGGAATTTGACGGTCGCTCCCGTGTCATATGAAATTTATTTAGATGGAAGAATTAAGCAGAATTGAAGAATTTTGCATAATCTGACTAATATCAACTCGGTGAAAATTGTCAACAGAAAAATGCCACTTGGACACCTCAAACTTAATTTTGATGGAAAAAATTCTTATATGACTCTTTAACAATTTTATCTTATTAATTTAATATTCGAATTTTAAAAAAAAGTTTATTTCTAATATTTAATATAAAATAGAAATTCAAAAGTACAAAATGCTTTATAAAAAAAAATTACATTTTTGTTTTTAACTCCAAATTCTAATAAGTCTTGAAAAATTCTAAATTTTTAGGAATAAAATTGTATACAGTTTGATAAATACTTGATTTTACTTGTGTCAGAATTGAGAATCATATGCATTATGAGTAAAGAAATGTTTTAAGAAATTCTAAAGAAGAAAATAAGTAACTATATACATCTAAAAATGACTTGAGAAAATTAATTAAATATTAATTATTTAATTAATAGTCCTTCTACTATTGCTAAATGAATTATT
The DNA here is from genome assembly GCA_027943335.1 of Chamaecyparis obtusa. Lineage (NCBI taxonomy): Eukaryota > Viridiplantae > Streptophyta > Pinopsida > Cupressales > Cupressaceae > Chamaecyparis > Chamaecyparis obtusa. The sequence goes on along the minus strand of BSBK01010766.1, from coordinate 333,870 downwards.
TAATTTATTTAGTCAATTCACTTTGTATTATTCTTTTAAACATGTCTTCTAAATTACACTATTAAATAGTTTTCTAAAAATTATTTAATTACCTTGTCATCATATGACTAGGTCTCCTATTCCAACTCTTCATTGTTGAACATTGTTTTTACACATTTAGGGGAAAGAGGAGAGAGGGTAGGGAAGATGGAGAGAAGAAAAAGAGAGAGTGGGAGAGGGGTACAGAGGGAGAGAGCAAGGTTATAATGGGTCCTAATGTGTCCTATGACCACTTAGGACCCATTAATATCGATTAGGACCACTTAGAACCCAAAAGTGTGCCTCACGATGATTAATGTGTTCTAGGGGGTCCGAATGGGTTCTAATGTGTCCTAACGGGTCCTAAGGGGTCATAAAGGGTCATATGACCACTTAGGACCCATCACAACCCCTTTGGACACATTAAGACCCATTAGAACACATTAGAACCCATTAGCGTGTCATATGCCCCTTAATGTGTTCTAAAGAATATTAATGGGTTCTAATGTGTCACAATAGGTCCTAATGCATTCTAAGAGGTCATACAACCACTTAGGACCCATTACAACCTCTTAGGACACATTAGGGCCCGTTATGACACATTAGGACCCTAAAGTGTGTCCTACAATGATTAATGTGTTATAAGGGGTCCTAATATGTCCTAGTGGACCTTAATGGGTCCTAAGGGGTCATAATGGGTCCTAAGCGTTCCTAGGACCACTTAGGACCCATTACAACCACTTAAGACACATTAGAACTCATTATGGCACATTTGAGCCCATTAGTGTGTCTTACGCCCCTTAATGTGTTCTAAGGGGTGTTAATAGGTTCTAATGTGTCGTAAGGGGTCCTAATGCATCCTAACAGGTCCTAATGGTTCCTAAGGGATCATAGCACCACTTAGGACCCATTATAACCCCTTAGGACACATTAGGACCCATTATAACCCCTTATGACATATTGGGACCTCTTAGGACACATTAGAACCCATTAATGTATCCTACACCCCTTAATGTGTTCTAAGGGGTATTAATGGTTTCTAATGTGTCCTACTGGATCCTAATGCTTCCTAATGGGTCCTAAGGGATTGTAGGACCACTAAAGACCCATTGCAACCCCTTAGGACACATTAGAACCCATTAGTGTGTCTTATGACCCTTAATGTGTTCTAAGGGGTATTAATAGGTTCTAATGTATCCTAATGGGTCCTAATGAATCCTAAGGGGTCGTAATGGGTCCTAAAGGGTCATAGGACCACTTAGGACCCATTATGACCCCTTATGATACATTAGGACCATTGAGAATCCATTAGTGTGCCTTACAATAGTTAATGTTTTTTAAGGGGTCCTAATAGGTTATAATGTGTCCTAATGGGCCAAAATGTGTCCTCAGGGGTCCTAGGACTACTTCAGACCCATTGCGACCTCTTATGATACATTAGGACCACTTAGAACCCTAAAGTGTGTCCTACAATGATTGATATATTCAAAGGGGTCTGAATGGGTTATGATGTGTCTTAATAGGTCCTAATAGGTCCTAATGTGTCCTAATGGGTCCTAAGGGGTCATAGGACCACTTAGGACCCATTAGAGCCTCTTAGGACACATTAGGACCCGTTAGGACACATTAGAACACTAAAATGTTTCATACGATGATTAATATGTACTAAGGGGTCCTAATGGGTCCTAAGAGTTCCTTAGACTACTTATGACCCATTAGAACCCCTTAGGACATTACAACCTGTTAGGGCACATTAGAACCCATTAGTGTGTCCTACGCCTCTTAATGTGTTATGAGGGGTATTAATGGGTTCTAACATGTCCTAATGAGTCCTAATACATCCTAAGGGGTCCTAATAGACTTTAGGATCACTTAGAACCCATTATAACCCCTTAGGAAACATTAGAACCCATTAGGACACATTAGAGCCCATTAGTGTGTCCTGCACCCCTTAATGTGTTGTAAGGGGCATTAATGGGTTCTAATGTTTCCTAATTGATCCTAATGCATCCTAAGGGATTGCAATGGGTCCTAAGGGGTCGTAGGACCACTTAGGACCCATCTAAACCCCTTAGGACACATTAGGACCCGTTAGGATACATTATAACCCATTGGTGTGTCCTATGTCCCTTAATGTGTTATAAGGTGTATTAATGGGTTTTAGTGAGTCCTAATGGGTCCTAATGAGTCTAAAGGGGTGTAATGGCTCCTAAGAGATCTTAGGGCCACATAGGACCCATTACAACCCCTTAGGACACATTACTACTTGTTAGGACACATTAGAACTCTAAGGTGTGTCCTACAATGATTAATGTGTTCTAAGGTGTCCTAATGGGTCTTAATGGGTCCTAAAGGTCCCTAGAACAACTTAGGACCCATTAAAACCCATTAGGACACATTAGGACCCATTAGGGAACATTAGAACCCATTAGTGTGTCCTACACCCCTTAATGTTTTCTAAGGGGTATTAATGGGTTCTAATGTGTCCTAATGGGTCCTAATGTGTCCTAAGGGGTCCTAATGGATCCTAAGGGGTACCAAGACTACTTAGGATCCATTGCAACCCCTTAGGATACATTATGACCCATTAGGACACATTAGAACCCATTAGTGTGACATAAGCCCCTTAATTTATTCTAACAAGTATTGATTGGTTCTAATGTGTCCTAATGTGTCCTAATGTGTCCTAAAGGGTTCTAAGGGGTCCTAGGACCATGTAGGACTTGTGTTGACCCCTTATGATACATTAGGTCCACTTGGAATCCATTAGTGTGTCCTATGATGGTTAATGTGTTTTAAGGGGTCCTAATGGGTTATAATGTGTCCTAATGGGATAATGTGTCCTAATGGCTCCTAATGTTTTCTAAGGGGTTCTAATGGGTCCTAAGGGGTCCTATGACCATTTAAAATCCATTAGGACACATTAGGATCCCTTCTGACACATTAGGGCCCCTTAGGACACATTAATGTGTCCTATGATGATTAATGTGTTAAAAGGGATCCTAATGGGTTCTAATGTGTCCTAATGGTCCCTAACATGTCTTAATGGGTCCTAATGGGTCCTAAGAGGTCGTAGTAACACTTAGAACCCATTATAACCCCTTACGACACATTAGAACATGTTGGAACACATTAGAACCCTAAAGTGTTTCCTGTGACAATTAATGTATTATAAGGGGTCCTAATGTGTCCTAATGGGTCTTAATGGATCCTAAGAGGTCATAATGGGTCCTAAGGATTCCTATGACCACTTAGGACCCATTAAAACACCTTAGCCATTACAATAAATTAAAACCCTAAAGTGTGTCCTATAATGATTATTGTGTTCTAAGGGGTCCTAATGGGTCCTAATGTGTTCTAATGGGTCTTAAGGGGTCCTAAGGGGTTGTAATGGGTTCTAAGGGTTCCTAGGACCATTTAGGATCCATTAAGACCTCTTAGGATGTATTAGGACACATTATTATGTCCTACAACAATTAATGTGTTCTAAGGGGTCCTAATGTGTCCTAATGGGTCCTAATATTTCCTAAGGGATCTTAATGGGTCCTACGACCACTTAGGACCTATTATGACCCCTTATCATACATTGGAACCACTTAGAACCTATGACTAAGCTTATCATGTCCATTCAAAAAATTGAGAGCATGATTGTTACTATACACAATAAATTCTTTAGGAAGAAAATAGTGTCTCCACTTCTTGAGAGCTTGTACCATAGCATACAACTCTAAATCATAAGAGGAGTATTTCCTCTTTTCTTCATTCAAACTTTCACTGAAAAATGCCACAAGTCTTCCCTCTTGACTCAACATTGCTCCTATAGCCATTCCACTTGCATCGCATTCAATAGTGAAAACCTTGTTGAAGTTGGACAATACTAGGACTAGGTACTTGGCCACTCTCTACTTGAGATACTCAAAACTCTAATCTTCTTCATTCATTTGCACAAACTTCACCTTTCCCCCACCCTTAATTGTCTCCAATATAGGGGCACGTATGTGACTGAAGTTCTTGATAGTTTTTTATAAAATGTGGTCATTCCATAAAAACTTTTGACCTCTCCTACAGTCCTAGGTGTAGGCCAATTCATGATAGCCTCCACTTTAGAAGGCTCCATTTTCAAGTCACCCTTAGAAATCACAAAAACATAGGTAGACTAGTTCCTGCTTCATAAAGTCACAATTTTCAAGGTTTATCATCATTTTTTGTTCATGCAACCTTCTCAAAGCATTCCCCAAATGCTTCAAATGTTCCTCACTACTCTTACCGAACACCAATATGTGATCAAGATAGACCACTACAAATTTTCCTATAAAATTATGCAACACCTCATTCATAAGCCTCATAAAGGTGCTAGGGGTGTTGGAAAGACTTAAAGGCATTACAAGCCACTCATAAATCCCCTCATTAGTTTTGAACACATTTTTCCACTTGTCCCCCTCTCTGATCCTTATTTGGTGATACCCACTTTTCAAGTCTATTTTTGAAAAGTAGGTGGTTCCCCACAAACAATCCATTAGGTCTTCAATTCTAGGGATAGAGAACCTATATCTTATCGTTATCCTATTTATGGACCTACAATCTGTACATAGTCTCCACTTCCCATCTTTCTTAGGATATAGTACAGTGGGTACCGCACAAGGACTGAGATTCTTTCTTACCAATCCCTTATCAATAAAATCTTGTACATATTTAGAAATTTTCTCATTCTATTGTGGGGTCATCTTATAGGCAGTCTTATTAGGAAGGGTAGCCCCTAGAATTAGATCAATTTGGTGACTAGTATCCCTAATAGGTGGAATGGAATTAGGTACATCTTCTACAATCACACATTTATACTTTCCTAATAGTTCTTTTACCTCCTTAGGAATCTTTGTCCTTAAATTATTCTTCTCCTTTTCTTTAGGTTTGAGGATTAATGAAAATCCTACCCCACCTTCTTCCTTTAGTGTATCTGAGAATTATTTTTCTCACACCATCATCTCACTAGATCCAATTTGTTTAGGATCCTCTTCTATCAATGATTGTATTTTTTAATTCACACCATCCTTTTGAAAATAATATGCATTCCTTTCCCCGTCATGATGAGCCTTCCTATCAAACTGCCAGGGTCTATTGAGAAAGAGATGGCAAGCATCTATTAGTTGGATGTCACATAAAATTTTATCCTTATACCCCCCTATACTGAACTCTACATATGCTTGTTCATTTATGAATATGTGTTGCCCCTTATTCAACCAACTCTATATGGACAACTATGGGGTATATTTTCCAACTTTAACTTATTCATTGCTTCCAAAGACACAATGTTGTCAGTAGAACCAGAATCAATCACAACTTTACAAACCTTAAAATTAAACTTGTAGTTGATCATAAACAAAGCCCTTTTTTTGATGGTTCAGTCTTCATTGGTTCCTTGAGAAAGGTCCTTTTGATTATCAAGTTCTCCCCTATCTCTGATGCCAAATTTACTTTAGGAGATGTCACACTCCTTGTATTATCTTGAGTTAAGGTGACTCTCTTTTCTCCACCTTGACAAGTTGAGGCCTTCTCTTAACATATGTAGCCTAGGTGCCCCATCTGAGTGCATTTGTAACACCTCATATTGGAGATCTTGGATCCTCACCTTGATCCATTTTTCCCTCCTCTTCCATTAGGTCTTCTTCCTCTATAGCCTTCTCTTCTACTTGAGTCCCCAACTTTATCTCCTTGGTTAGACTCACCATAAGACCTATGGTTAGGACTTATTCCTCCAAAACTACCTCTATCTTTGAAATGTCTTCATCCTTTACCTCTATTACAACCTTTATCTTCCTTTCTTCTTAACGTCTCCTCTTCCCTTAGGGTCAATTGGAAACATTTTTGCACTATCTTTGGTGCCAGCATAGAAACTTCATCTTGAATGTTCATTCTCAATCTATTCAAGTACCCCGCAAAATGTTCTGACTCATCTTCATGTCTCTTTGATCTAAGACTCAACTTGTGGAAGTCCTCTATGTAACTTCTCACATCTAGGTCCTTCTGCCTAAGATTTTTCAACCTTCTATGCATCTTAACTTCATAGTCAATGGGTAATAATTGACTCTTAACATAAGGTTTCATTCTCTCCCATGAATTTATCATGTTCTTTCCTTCCTTAACCCTCTCCCCTTGTACAAAATTCCACCAAGAGAGGACAGATCCTTTCAACTTGTCCTTTTCCAACTTAACCCTTATATCCTCTAGAACCTCCTTATATTCAGAATAGTTGGCCAAAGATTCAACCCAATCTATCACCTCCTTAGGGTCTAGACTTCCACTGAACATTGGCAACCCTTTGGTAGCATATTTGTTTAGTGACTTTAGTACGTCCACAAAGGGCTTTTGATTTGAGGGAAACTCCACCTACTTATGGGTTTCTTCTTCTCCTTCTCCTTCTTCATCGATGTCATTCTCTCCCTCTTTCTTTCTACATTTCTCCAAGTTTTTCCTTTAACATTTCTTCTACCAACTTCTTGATAGCATCTTGGTACATGCTCTTTGGAGGCATGGTGCCAACCTCTAGGAATTATTTTTCTTCCCCTTTTGACATATACTAGAATCACACTACCCAAGTGACCTAGTTCCTTTCTCTGATACCAATATGATGAGGATGCAAAGGATTGGGTAGACCAACTACCCTTATACAGTAGGGTTTCAAAAGTCTTGCGATCTCCACCAAGATCTCTATCATGGTCCTCCAACCCAACTACCAACACAAATCACCAAGATTGATACTCCCTTGAGTACTTTAGTGGGCTACACAAGTGTTTAGGCTTTTGAATGGTCCACTAGACCAAAATGAAAAATTGACTTATGGAGTGATGTTCTTACAACCACACAACATAGAATAAATAGGATTCTACAACCCAAGTCCAACTTTCAACAAGTGTTGACACATATACCCTTGAACGGGCCTAATTACAATTAGGTTTGTTGATTAGGTAATCGGGTAATAACTTTTGACTCCCTGAAGATCTAGACAAACTAAAGGTTTTTTCATATACCCTTTTTGGAGTTCTAAATAATCCCTTGATCGAAGGTTCTCAACCAAATTGAAAACTACCCAACCAATACTGCTTCCAAATGGCTAATAACACTCAGTTAGACCTCTTCCACAAGTCTGCTAACAAGTATCAACTTCCCTGATTAAATAAGTCTATCACTGACCACAGACTACACTAACACACTCCAAACAATGTCTCATCAACATTCAAACCCCTTCCATGACCACTTCAGTCAATTTTCAATCTCTAAACATACATCTTTCTGCCTAGGGCTTCTTGCCAAAAAATGTCACCTTGTTGGAATCTCTTGTGAGAAAACATAATTTTACAAGGAATAGGATACTTATCAAACCTCATAGTTTCAAGGATTTTTTTGGAGTACGATAGGTCATAATTCATTATTTCACTAGGCCCTAGGTATGTGTAGGTTTCAGACTACCCAAGAAAGATGTGTGTGCCAAATTAAATAGAAATTACTTTAGAACTTCAAACCAAATGGAAATAAAAGGTAACACTCATACATTCATGAACTTATAACTTATTCATACTTTTCAAATAAAACAATATAAAAAATCTACAGAATTCAGGTGAATATACAGAAAACTCCAACTATATTATTGCTTCTCTTCTATCACAATTACATCCACATACACCAACCTCACATAAAAAGTCTTCTAAGGTTTTAAAAACTCATTCCTAATTATCTCAACCACTTCCAATAGTATTTCAAATGAAGTGACTGTTGGAACAATAAAATGCAACTTTTTGCTAAAGTTGCAAAGTTGTCATGACAATTGTTTGACAACTTAATTACATAAAATGACTCGAATAGACAATTCATTACCCATTTGACCCTATTCAACCATAAAGGTCCTAAATGTATTATTTTTTCCAACTTTGGCTTACAATTGAATCAATCAATTACATCTTGCACCCAAATGACTCTTGGGGATTTATTACATCACTTCTACCCCACTTAGAAACTAACATGCACTCTTATGTTTATTTATTAAGGTTCTCATGCACCACTTCTCCCTTTCTCTCATTCTCCCTTTCTCCCTTTCTCCTTCCCCCTCTCAAGTCATTTATTCCCCCTAATTATCATATATATATATATATCTCTCTCTCACCATATCTTCCCCCCATTTTCCATCTCTCTTTATCGAATCTCTAGATAATGTGGGGAGATAGAGATAGAGTGAGATAGAGAGAGAGAGAGAGAGAGAGAGAAAGGGGGGAGAGAGAGGGAATATGGAGAGAGAGAGAGAGAGAAGGAAAAGAGGGACCCCTTAGCACCCCTTATGTATCCTGAGACCGCTTAATATATCTGAGGACTCATAGATCCACTTAAGACCCCTTAGCACCCTTAATGTATCCTAGGACCCCTTATGATCCATTAGGACCCCTTACCATACATTAATGTATCCTAGGACTCATAGGATACATTAATGGGTAATGGGGGTCTTCAGGTGTCCTAGGATACATTAATGTTATTTGAGGGGTCCCAAGGGGTCCTAAGTGGTCCTAAGGGGTCCTAGGATACATAAATATATCTTAGGACTCCTGTGGACCACTTATGCCCCTTAAAACCCCCAGTATCCATTAATGTATCCAATGATTCCCTAGGATACATTAATGAATATTAAGGGGTTTTAATAGGAAACAAGGGGTCTTAAGGGGTCCTACAGGGTCATAAGAGATCCTAAGGGGTTAGTGGATACACTAATTTATCCTAGGAACTCCCAAGACCCCTTATGACCCCTTACAACTCCTTACCATACAATAATGTATGTTAAGGGGTTGTAAGGGGTCCTAAGTAACATTAATGTATGTTAGGACCCCTTAAGACCTATTATGACCTCGTATGACCCTCATTAACTATTAATTTATCCTCGAAGTTGTATGATACATTAATGTATGCTAAGGGGTCCTAAGGAGTCTGATGCAAGAGTATCATGGGTTCTTGGAAATCTTGCATTGCCCAAAAACATTTCCTTTCATTTTCCTATTTATATTATTTAGTTTGTATGTTTTTTCTTATGATCCTTCTAGTTGGCTCATTGGCTCAGTTGATTCTGATAGCGTGTTCTGGATGTCATGGTAAATCTATGTCTGTGTTTGCATCCCAATTTGTTCTTTCCATGTGGAGATTTATTCAGTTGGGTCTGGTCCTAAATGTTCTTCATGTTCTAATGGTTAGATTGGGTTTTTCGATCTTGCGAAGATATTTCATAATTGGGAAAGCTATGTGGCACATTGTTCAATGTTCCTTCATTCTTGGCTAACCTCCTTTTGTGATTGCATGGCATTTCATACATATATGGAGGAGTTCTTATGGATTTAAATAGTGGCCTATATTTTATAACATATTTCCTTCATCTTTTGGGAATGTGATCTCTTTGGATGACTTGTGGCTTGTGAGCTTGTATGTATTGGTATATGTGTTCCTAGTTCAAGTAGCTTAAGAGGGTAGAGAATTCAAGAGAACAAAGGATTAGAATATCTTTCCATTCAAAGACTTAAGAATTTGACTTTTACCAGGCTTGTATTCCTAGCATGTAAGAATGCATGTTGCAGATTTATTTTACTGGATAATTTGATAGTAAGAATACTAATAGATTGCATATCTCTCTTTGTTCTCTCAATTTATTTGTATTTCTTTTTGTGTTTGACTCTTTCTACAAAGATCAAACTGTCTTCTTTGAGGTCCCTCCTATCCTTGGCTGCATCACTTTGTATCGGAGTAAGGTTGAGTTCCTTGTGGTGGTGAGATCTTGTTTTCAAGTTTCGAAGTCCTGAAACACTTTTTTATGGGGTGATAGTGTGCTAGTTTGACCCGCAATTTTGTAGGATTCATCTAAGATGGCTCATAGAGGACATGCTAGAGGTGGAGGCAGGAGAGATACAGATCCAACAATATTAGATATGCTAAGACAAAGTATAGCTAGGTTATAATTGTGGAGATGGTCCAAAGAAGAGGACGACACATAGAATACGTAAGTGATAATGAAGAAGAAATAGCCGAGGGAGCATCCAAAGAAGGTGAATAACAACCAAAAATTTATCAAGGAGATGATAGGTTCCTAAGAGCCCTAACTAGATTCAATGCTAGATCACATTTCAATCTACCTGATTATGATAGAAAATTGGAATCAGATGAGTTTCTTGATTGGATCACAAAGATGGAGAAATAATTTGATTATGAAAGTAGTGATTAAGCTAAGAAGGTGAAATATGTCTACAAAAAGTTGAAAGGATATGCATCTTTATGGTGGGAACATTTGCAGATTGATAGACAAAGAAGAGGCAAGGATAAAATCAAATCATAGAATTAGATAGTGAACAAGTTGAAGGATAAATTCTTTACTAGGTAATTATTAATTATGTTTGTTTAGGAAATCTCAAAATCTAAAGCAAAGGATCTTAGTGTGAAGGAATATACTGAGGAATTCTATAGGTTGGACATTAGATCTGGTCATACATATGATTAAATTGAAAGAGTTACTAGATATTTGAATGGTTTAAGGATTTCAATTCAAGAATAAATTAGTCTGGTCAAATTGAAAAATGTGGAAGAAGCCTATCATTATGCCCTAAAGGCAAAATAGAAGTTGAACAAGAGGCAAGAAAAAATACAAAGAGGAAGAGGTGGAAGATATTAGAGAGGAAGAACATTTGTAGGAGGCAGAAGATCTTACTTAGATCCAGACAAAGGAAAAAGAGAATTCAAGGCAGAAGGAAGTTCATACGGAATAGATGATAGAAGTTTTCAATGAGGTGGAGGAGCAAGTAGCTATGGAATAAATGATAAAAGAGTGTTTAGAGGTACCTATTTCAAGTGTGGAGGAGGACACCATGATTTTAAATTCACCTAAGGAATTTCAAGCAAGAGGATTGAGAATAAATGCAGATCCTCATATACTGAGCATGAGACAATTGAATCTTTGAATAAACTATAAAATGGAGAAGCCCTAATGGTAAGAAGAGCCCTATGTCATGAGGAAATAGATCAAGAGAAGTTGATGAGGAAGAGATTGTTCAATACAAGGTGTAAATTTTTAGGAAAATGTTGCAAGGTGATCATTAATAGTGGAAGTTTAGATAACTTGGCTTCGAAAGAGTTGGTGAATAAGTTGTAGTTGTAGAGAATAAAACATTGTAAACATTATCAGATTTCATGAGTTCAAGATGATCATAAGATATTGGTAAGTGAACAATGTCTTGTAAAATTGAAAATTGGTTCTTATTAGGATGAAGTTCTTTGTGATATTATTCCTATGGATGTGTGTCATATATTTCTAGGAAGTCCATGCTAGTATGATAGACAAGCTTTGCATGATGGTAGAAGGAATAGAAATATAAGAAGAAAAAAGTATTGTTTCCTTTGATAGAGAAAGTCAAAAGTGAGATATGTACTATTTTTAGAGTCTTTTTAGTGGAAGGGAGGAAATTCTTGGATGGTTTGAAAAATGATAGTATGTGTTATGCTTTGATCCCTAAGAAGACTAGTTTTGAATAAGAGGAGGAACTGCCTAAGGAAATACAAGAGTTGCTAACAAAACATAAGGACATAATATCATATAATATACCTGATGGATTTCCACCTATGAGAAGTATTAGTCATTGTATGGATTTGATTCCTAGAGCTGGTTTTCCTATAAAAAAAGCACATTGGATAGAATCTGCAAAGAATGAAGAATTAAACATGAAAGTGCAATAACTATTGAGGAAAGGATTTATTACAGTAATCTTAAGCCCTTGTGCACTACCAATAGTATTAGCACCTAAGAAGAATGGGGAATGGATAATGTGTACTGATTCTAGAGCAATTAACCATATCACAATGAAGAATAGATTTATTTTTCCTAGAATGGATGACATAATGGATTGTTTGGGTGGAGCTAAGTATTTTACGACCAAGATTGATTTTGAAAAGTGGTTATCATTAGATAAGATTTAGAGAAGGGGATGAGTAGAAGATTGCATTCAAAACAAATGAAGGTTTGTATGGAGTGTTTTGGTAATGTCTTTCAAATTGACTAATGCATCGAGTACTTTCATGAGATTTATGAATGAGGTATTGAAGAAATTATTAGGTAAGTTTGTGATTGTTTATCTTGATGACATTTTGATTTTTTGTAAGAACAAGAAAGATCATCTGTTACATTTGAGATAAGTCTTGCAAAGATTGAAGGAATAGAATTTGTTGATAAACATTAAGAAGTTCTCTTTTATGAAGGAGGAATAGTGTACACTTGGGATTTTTGGTCTTAGCAGAAGGATTGCAAATGTATCTGAGAAAGTGAAAGAAATTCTTGAGTGGCCTACACCAAAAGTGTTGGAGAGGTAAGATCATTTCATGGATTGGCTAGTTTTCTACCAAAGGTTTATGAGGAATTTTAGTTTAGTTTGTAATCCTACAACTAAGACAATGAGAGGGGATAGCAAGGATTTAAAGCACACACATGGAGTAGATAGGAGTTTTCAATTGTTGAAACAAAGATAACTAAACAACTAGTGGTAGATTTAATTGATTAGACGAAGGTATTTCAAGTTGATTGTGATGCAATTGGAAGTGCAATTGAAATAGTATTGAGTCAAGAAGGTAATACATGTTGCTTATTTCAATGAAAAATTGAATGGTGCCAAAAGGAGATACTTAGTAATATTCAATCAGGAATTTTATGCCATAGTTAAAGCCTTGAAGAAATGAAGACATTACCTATTGCCAAAGGAATTTGTGTTGTATACCGATCATCAAGCATTGCAATATTTGAACAGTCAAGGTAAGTTGAATTATTGCAGAGCTACACATTTCTGTTGAAACATAGGAGTGATACTTCAAAAAAGGTTTTTTTATTCTTTGAGTAGAAGGAGCTTGCTGACATAAATGAGAGTTGTAGTATTAGGATTTGAGGAGTTGAAAGGACATGTATGAGGAAGACCCTGATTTTGTTGAAGCTTGGAAATCTTACAGAGAACCTTTTATAGTAGACCAAAGAAATGGTTAGATTATTTCATTCAGGAAGGTATGTTGTTTAAAAGATCTTAGTTATGTATACCTATAAGTCCAATGAGAAATAATTTGATCAAGGAATAGTATAGTGGAGGACTAGCTGGACACTTTGGCATTGACAAGGACAGTTGCTTTGGTAAATTAGAACTAATTTTGGCCCCAAATTCATAAGGATGTTAGGGAAATTTGTTCAAGGATGTAAAATTTGTCAGTTGCAAAAGGAGATAGTCAGAACACTAGATTATATGCACCTTTTTCCCATACCAAATAGACCATGGGAGGACATTAGCATGGATTTTGTATTTGGTTTTCCTAAGACACAAAGAGGTAATTATTTTATATTTGTAGTTGTGGATAGATTCTCAAAGATGTCACATTGCATTCCTTGCAAGAAGAAAATAGAGAAGTGCATGTAGCAAAACTATTTTTCAAATCAATTGTGAGATTGCATGGATTAGCTAAAAGGACAGTTTCAGACAGGGATAGTAGGTTTGTTGATTACTTCTGGAGGACACTTTGGAGGAAGATGAGTGTTGATTTAAATTTTATCTCTACATTTCATCCATGGACAGATGGACAAATAGAGGTAGTAAACTGAGGTTTGAAAAAAAAAATGAGATGCTTGGTTGGAGATAAACCTTAAAATAGGGATTTACCTCTAGCACAAGTAGAATTTGCATATAACAACTCATTGAACAGGAGAATAGGGATGTCACCATTGAGATAGTTAATGGATTGAATCCCAAGGGGTTATCAAAACTAAGAATTATCAGCCATGAGGACAAAAGGAGTGCAAAAGGAGAAGAATTTG